>OX328124.1:19840738-20007087 GCA_946811695.1 Gonocerus acuteangulatus | reverse complement strand
AAAATGTCTTTTTCAATTCAAAATTTGACTTACAATGATACAATTCGCCGCTGATAACATTCTGGATTAATTCATTAAAGTAATGACTTTGTCTTTGATAAGATTGCTGTAATAAAGTTTCCTGATCCCGCCATAAGTATTTGCAGAAGAACCGTGCTGAGGTAGAAGAGCTGCCCGATAATCCGTTACTATTTCACGGCTCATTTATCTTGTAGCCGTTATCGCCTTTATAAGAGGGCGGCAGGGCTACCAACCTTCCGCTCTTGGAATCCCTCTACCGATAACGGGAGGGGATCTTTGCCCGCTCTCTACTGATAGCAATGCCCTACTAACCATGCTATCTCTCGTCAGTACGCTCGGCCGGCTCGGACTGTGTGCAACTTGTTGTACCTAATCGGGATAATGAATTGAATTATGCCCGTCGTTAGAGAATAACATATTAACAACCATGGCGTTCAGGATCAGCTTAACACATATGAACTTAATACCGCACAATTATCAGATAAGTCCGACATTAACCTTCCAGCGGTCGCGCCCACTGTTGGAACATGGGCGGTCGCGCGGCGCACTTAGTGCACCACCGTGTTTATTACCGTGTTATTGTGTTTTAAACGTCTATTTAATTACTTTTTTCATCACTATTATATTATTTATTGTAGCTAAGTCATTATTGTAGATAGATATGTAAATGGTAATGTAAATAAGCTCATTTTATCATTTAAAACAAATTCATTGCATACATTTTTTTTTATTTAACCCATTAGGTGGGAGCGTCCTATTTATAGGACAGTCACTGTTCATGACCTGACAGGATTAGGAGGTGCAGGGAAATTTTCCTCTACCCTCAAATCACATCAGGATAAGTCAGTTTAAGAGTTCCAAGTGTTTAGACCCTCACTCTTTCAGTATCCTGTGTGTACAGCTGTGGGGTAATAAAGTAGTGTTTTAAAACTACTGCCTAACTCCTTATTTTCTTTGTCTCTTATTCCTACTTAAAAATTGGTAAGTAACTTTTTCTTTCATTTTCTGAATTAGAACTGTTGAAAATATTATTCTATGGTATAGATTATTTAAAATATATTTTCATCTAATTTTAGTATGCAACTGAATCGACTGTCCTATAAATAGGACGCTGGTACTATGAGTATATTTTTCCTATGTTTAGAATACATCTATTCCCTCAGTTTTCAATACAATTGAGGATACTGAGGCCTTTTTATTCTCGGAAGAAATAAAAGCTGATATATTAGCATTACTACCAGATGTCTTCGAAGACGCGGACCAAGAGGAAATAGACGATGAAGAACTGGGACCACCATTTGTCCGTGATATTCCTGGCAGTATTGAACTAAATCTTCCGGATAACCAACCACAAGGTAACATAGATGATATAAGTATCAGCTCTTCAAGCTCAGAAGAAGAGAAACCTATAAATAATCGCCCCACTGAAAAAAATAAGGTATCCAATCATCATGAATACAAAAATTAAAAGTTTTCCCCAAAACAAAACGTCGAAAGGAAAATTATGTCGGAAGAAATATGATGTTATCTATAATTTTAGTGAAATAGGAGACATGGCCAAAATAAAATAAAAGCCTAAAGGACATTCGCAGGATGATTGCGGTGACACATTTGATGCTCGGAGCAAATGCAGGAGTGAGTGTGGTAAGACCACCAGCTTCAAGAAGTTCCAGAGACAAAGTGTTGGAGAGTGTGAGGCTAGACGGAAAGGACCAACTCATTCGGAAGAGAGAAAAGCAACAGAGATATCAAGTTCCTAAATGTAAAGGAAAACCTTTGAAATTTTGCACAAAATGCAATATAACACAAAATGTTTTCCAAAATTTCAATCATAAAAAAATGTTTACAACCCTAGAATATAAGTATTTTATTTGAATATATGTATTATTATGTTCAGTCATTCTATTTTATGTAAAAATATGTTAAAATAAATAACATATTTGTTATGTATTATATTTCAGTAATGGTACAATAACTTATCCCCAAAGGAGCAGCCTCCTATATATAGGACAGCTATATTTCAGAAAGTAATTGTTGGAATTGATTAAAATTTTGTGCAGCTGCTATTCTAAGGTATATAAACACTGTGTTAAAATTTTATTAAAAAATTCCAAAAAATAAAAATTGGCTACTTAATGGGTTAAAAAAAATTTTTAATTTACAATAAGACTGAAAATTATAATAATTTGTATATTAAACATTAATGTCTGGAACACACTTTAAAAAAATGTAGCATTTAAAGATTTTTAAATAAATTTAGAAATATACGTGGTAATTAAATGCCAAGAACGTAATTCCTACGATCTATTCAGACAAATCTGTGTCCTGTCCCCCTTTATATTTAATAGCAAATTGGTTCAAGCTTTACATGCAAAATTTATTACATGTATTACACGTTATTTTTGAGTTTATATTTTTTTGTCGTCCTCAAACATAAAATCACCCTGTTTTTTTCGTCGGAGGTGGTTTTTCCATTGTTGCTTCTTGTTTCTTGAGATTTTTTTTTAGCAAAAATTGTTTTTTATCGGAAGGAAGTGACAGAATACTTGCTCTAGACTGCAAACGTCCATTAATGAGCTGAAATGCAAGATTATTGCATTGATCGTCGGAGCATTGCGTGTGCCATGAAGCTCTTGGAGCTCGAGCTAGAACTGAGGAATGCGTGAAAGGGTAGAACACCACTCGTCACTGTAGGCGTGGTAGGGCTTTTCATTGGAATACCTGAGGTCTGTGGGCCGTAGGGTTTCCCAGCAATTTCTTACAATACGAAATGTTGGCTATGGCGTACTCAGTGCGCCAGCGCGACTGCTGGAGGGTTAAAACATTAAAGAGTGAGGTAAATAGGAAGAAACCGTTCCGAACTTTACAAAAATACCAAGAAATAAAAGCAGGCAAATAGAACCGTTCAAATAAGATAAACAAACTACTTCAAAGTTTTAAGGACTTATTTTTCAAAATGTGACTGTCCTATCGAAAATTCCCTCAGAAATATTTTGTAGAGAATTTATTTCGAATGGTCACCTTCCTCTTATCAAGATTCATAACCGTTTTCGAGATATTAAGGAAAATTTGGTCTAGTGGCCAGTGCCTTAGATTCATAAGGGGGAGGTGGTGGGTTCAATCCCCACCGGCAGGAGGAATTTTCTCATCCCACGGCTCGTTGGGAACATTTCGAGAATTTCGGCATTTTAAATTAAAAACCTGTCCCATAATTGCAGACCACTTCCGGAAACGGCTGATATATATATATATATTCCTTAAGGTGGTTAAATAATCCACTAGTACAATTCTTTCGAATTAAAAAAATAAATCTCATTCGCTAGACAAGTTGTTTTGCTAGTTTCAATGAAGACAAAAAAAATAATAATACATTTCCATAGAAACAATTTTACATTTGTATATATATGTACAAATTCAGCAGTTAGCTGTTGTTGCCGCAAAAAAAAAAAAAAAAAAAAAAAAAAAAATATATGTATTTGTATTTGTACAGTAAAATGCACATACTGAGACCATCGCCTCGCATAATTTTCTACTGTTCATGAATCCGTTGTTATGTGTTGGTCTTGAGAAAAAAGGTTTGGCCTGTAAGAGCCTAAGAGTTGTTGAATAGCTATCGACCAGCCGGCCAGCAAGAACAGAGGACCACCAATATAGATAAGACACAGTCTTCTCCTTCAGGCTATGACCCACTTACAAACAATATTTTCTCAAATATTGATAATGTATCCATTTTAAAATATTTCCAAAAGTGTTTGAATTGATGGAAGAACATTAATTTTTCCCGAAAGCTCGGTTAACGTATAAACTTCACCATTAAGCATCGGTTTTGATTCCCACCGAGTTTTGTTAAATATTCTTTCAGATATAGAGAACAAGTTTCTATTTTGGCAAAAACCCAGTCAGATTCATAACATCTGCGTCTTCTTATATAATGCTTATCAATAGAGTGATTTACAAGTTTATTATCAACCACTGAAAATTACATATAGAAATATTAAAGCAAAATCCATATGATATCATTTATTATAAATGAATAATTAATACATAGAAAAAGCTAATTCACAAATTGAGTCTTCTTAGACTGATATAAATAAAAACACCCAAAACAATTTATTTCGGTCTGTGAATTGAGGTATCATATTGTTTAGAAATTATACCTAGCAATAAATTGAAAATTTTAATAGTTTAGGCTATCCGTTTTACATTACATCTAATTAGGTAAAAGCAAAACATGACGGATCTGCGCCGTGAAGTTACAGAAATACAGTTCTTCAATACCTTTAGGTGTTGCGGTATTGCATATGGGATGATTCATATCCTGGGGTGGATTTTTTAGAGCTTTCTCCAGTCGAGCGAGTCACCTCAGGTCCTCTAGGAACATTTTAACGAGGTAATGCTATTTACTGATTCGCTCACTTAACAACATATACACAACACACCCCATTGTCAAACAAATATTACATCATGTACGTCGGTTACAGGAACAAAACATACTAATTAAAATGATATAGTTACCCGGGCATGAAAATATTTCTGAAAGCACTAACGTTGACGAACTAGCAAAATTAGCGACACGAAAAGATACAAATGATATTGATCTGATGACACTATAAGACATTAAAAGACTTACAAACACTACAACTTGAAATAACTGGCAGCAATATTGGCTCCTTACAGTGAACAACAAACTCAGAGACATCAAACAATCAGTTTAAGCTTGGTCATCTAGCTCACGGGATGTGAGACCAGATGAAGTAGCTTGATGTCGTTTAAGAATCGGACATACTTTAATCAAAAACTATTTTTTAATGAATAAAACCGAAAAACCTACTTGCAGACAGTGTAACGTACCTCTAACTGTTAAACACATATTGACAGAGTGTACAGGATGAAACTACTTACAAATACCTCACGACATGACTGAACTTTTGAAAGAGGGTAGCCAATCGATACACACTATTTTTCAACATCTAAAACACACACAGCTATACAACAAGATTTAATTTTAGACTCTAAAGCTACTTCTGATATCTGGTAGGTAGCATTGGAGAAAAGATAATTTTAATTATAGTTATTTGTTAATTTAAATTTATTTTATTATAAAATTTCATTTTCACATTATCGTGGAAGATATATGTGCCCCTATGTACACGTGTTAAATATAGTGTATATAAAGTAATGTATATGTATGATGTTGTGCACTTACATACACATAAGTAATTATATAGTAATCTTTTAATATTTATAACAGTGTACATACCTATAACTGTTATATTAATTTGTATAATACTTTTATTGTAAATTATTGTTTTTACTTCATATAAAATCTCAATAGAAATATGTAATAACTATTTAATAATAAAAACAAATTTGTAATTATCGAGCAAATCATTTGATTTATGGTGCTCAAACAATAAATATATAAATAAATTACTTCCTGAAAAGTGACTTTAGCCATTTTCACCTCACTTTGCAAATTTTGTTGTTGTAAAAACCTTAAAGGAAAATGTATGAACTTCTTTTTAACCAAATGTTAACAGTTCTCAATTTTTCTCGAAAATTTTGGATGAAAAAAAAATACCCAAAAGAGGACGAGAAAGGAATACATCAGGAGGATATGAGAGAAGGACGCGGATATGAGAATATGAGGGAATTTTATAGAATACGGTGAGGAATGTGAGGGAATCCTCAAGGGACCTCATGAATCACAATACTCTAGAGATATCAATCACATGAGGCATTTATGTGCCCTAATCTACAGCAATCTCGTATCCCTTTATACAATCAAAAATATATTAGTAAGAAATAAATGTCGGAAATCTCTTAAGCCCCTGTTTTTTATTTATTATTCTTATAATGTGTTCCGCTTTTCATGATCCATTATTTGAGAAAACAGAGTTGTAGGTATTTATGAATGAAGGACTAAACATTATATTCATGCTCATTTTTATTTTTATTTTTTTTTTATCAGTCCCGCAACAGGCCACGAGGGCCCTGAGCGGCAGATACTATAGAGGTATCTGATTCATGACCATACGGAACACTAGGGAGAGTGTGTGCTCCGGCCGCCTGATTTTCCCCTTGGCTGCTTCGACTGCTGGAGTCATTAGCACCAACCAAGGTACCCATTATTAAATTAATTAAAGGCTGGGTTTGCCTAGGGACGGTCAGGGAGGCCGAATTCAACCAGGGAACGAAGACACTAGAAGAAAAAATCTTTAGTGCTTGCTCGGGATTTGAACTCAGGCCTCCAGCTTATTAGTCCAGTGCTCTACCACTGAGCTAACCTCGCCCTCATGCTCATTTTTATATGAGAATCAATGAGTGTGAAACAATGAAGCAAATATATATTGATATTGAACTACCTAAACAAGACAAACTTACTAACCATATTATAGCATACATTTAGAAAGGAAGAAGAGTGAAAACAACCCATAGAGATTTGTTTATATATACCATTATTATTTATATAAAAAATATACCATTGTTAGTTTATATGTTATATGTGTGTGTGTATGCAGGTGTGTACATGTGTGCATTTTTTTTTTTTTTTTTTTTTTTATTAATGTATTTATTCTATTATATCTTTATTAACGCTCTATTATATTATATATTTATTTATCTTTCTCTATTATATATTTATTAAGGTTCTATGACAGTATATCTTTATTAAGGTATGTATTCTATTATATCTTAATCTGAATAGTATTATCCTATGTCTAGAAGCAGAATAAACTATATAAACATAGTGTAATGTATATTTGCATAATTTGATGTATATATATAATAATGATGACGTACATATTGTTGATGTTGATGAATATATATAATAATGTGTTTGTATGCACATATGTAATAACCAAATTGTATCTAAGTATATATGCATGTAGATGTGTATGTATGTACGTATGTGTAATGTTTGTTCTGAGCAAGTCGCTATAGTTGCGAAAAGCTCATAAAATAAATATACATAAAAAAAAAAAAATGAGTAATAATGATTTTTCTTAGAGATATGAACCATTTTCCCTCCCCCAATTTTCTGTTGTCATAATGAGACCAATTTTCTGTTGTCAGAAATAATGAAAAGTTTTGGGAAATAAGAAAAACAATTCATTGCTAGAAATATATCAGGCTTTACCGTATGAAATGTCAGTTTTGGATTTGCCGATTTCCTTCAAATGACTTGAAACTGTCAAGGCTCCTACTCCGAGTTCTTTGGCAAATTCCCTATTGTTTGCAATTGCTTATAGTAGTCAAATGTATTTGCCAATAAAACAGGATACGTATAATTAGAATATTTTATTTTTGCGGTATCTTGGGGTTCTCAGATCCCTTATGAATATCTATTAGGCCCCCTTCGTATTTTTTCCTTAATATCTCGAAAAGGGTTAGGAGATCGTGGCAATTGAAATGTAACAGTTCGAAAGCTTACTAAATTCTCTACAAAAAATGTTTTACAGAAATGTTTGATGGGGTCGTCACATTAGGAGAAATAAGTGCTTAAAACTTAGTTAGTTTCCTTTATTTAAACGGATCTATTTATGTGTTTCCCGAAGTTTTTTTTTCACTGCTCGTTATTTTTCTACTTGCTTATAGTAGTCTAATGTATTTTTCAGTAAACAGGATATGTATAATTAAAAGCATTATTTTGTTTGTTAGAATTCGAAGATGCCTTATAGATTACAGTACTGGTTTTGATTTCGTATTTTAGAATTGTTCTTGGTACTCCCTATTTTCATGTATTACCCTTCGTTCTTTATTGCTAGTAGTTTTTTTTTTTTTTTTTTTTTTTTTTTTTTTTTTTTTTATTGATTATAGAATATAAATCTATTTGGCAATAAAATAGGATACGTAAAATTAGAAACAATATTTCGGCTATTTCTCAGCGAAATGCCTTGTAAGATTGTCTACCACCACGAACGGCGTTTTTCCTCTATTTACCTCACATTTTAATTGGTTGCTGTTTTTAGCTTGTTTCCTGCTTCACTTCACAGATGGGAAACACGCTTCTGACGTCGACCCAATGACGTAATCCGAAGTGCCTAATAAATGATTTAACGTTTTAGAACAGGTAGATATCGAAAATAGCTGGTTTTAAATTAGAATCTATTGTTGAGTAATTATATGAATCTTTGGATAAAAATTCCAATAGTTAAAATTGTAAGTATTAATGGAAATTGGAAAATATGTATTTAATAGAATTCAGAAAACCTTTTACAGAGAACTTTATTTTTTATTTTAATTTTATTGATCAACAGGTGTTTGCATATATTTGAAAACTCTGCTGATGTAACCTCTATGTCGTTTTTGTTTGAATCAATAATAAGAAATCCGTTTTTCAATGATTTTATGTTTTTAGGCCTATCTATAATTCCTGTGGGTTCATATGGCTTTAAAGTCTCAACAGGAATATTTGTGTAATCGCCCTTCATCGTTAAGTTATTAGAATCATGAGTGATTCTTTTTTGTGTTACAACTAACAATCTTTGAAAACGAAGTTTGACCATCCTTGGTATTGTTATTTTCCCTCTAATTGGCCGAGATTTTCTATTCATGATCTAATTCTCCTTGAATTTTTTGACTAGATCAAGAACCTAGTTTAAGCAATCTTAAATTCCATCATTTATTTCAGAAAGTTTATCAAGCTTTATATAGACACTTTTGAGCTAATACGGGTGGTCTGTACCGAGTCCTTTGTATGTAAACACAAAGAGCTTTCTGAATAACGGTAAAGGGCAATACAAGTATATGACATTACCTGGAAGTAGACCCTGCATAGAGAGAATTGCAATACGAAACATTTTCATTCATTCTTTCACCAGCACCCGTGTAACACCTTAGATCTGTTTATATTGTTTTACTCAGTGTGAACAAGTGTTGAAAGTGCCTGAAATTTTATATCTCTACAAGACTGTAGTGACATTCTAGTACATCCATCTTAATTTAAGGTAAGTTATTTTTTTATTATTTTAGCGCGGTTCCTCCCTCCCCCATAGGGAGGAACCCCGCTTATAAGGTTGATACAATGAAACAATCCGGAAGTGCCGACTAGAAAATTTCGCGTTTCAGAACCCCTAGAGACCGAAAATAACGGTGGTTAAAATTTGTATATATATATATATGTATATATTTATTTATATATATATATATATATATATATATATATATATATATATATATATATTTGCCTGTTCGCGGATTTCTGGCTTCCCTGATGGTCCGATTTTGATGAAATTTGGCACAAAAATCTGTCGTCCAATTTGAAAGGTCAAGTTCGTTAACCAGCAAAATCCGCCCACTGGAAGATGGCGTTTGGGGCGAAATTCGCGCAAAAAAAATCGTAACGCTTACGTTTTTGAGTTCATAAGCTTGTAAGTACTAGTTTTATAGGCGTCTTTGGCTAGTAAAACGAATGAAACCATTTTCAAGGCGATAGCTTTAACCGTTTTTGAGAAATTTGGAAAATTACTTTTTGAATACCGTTTTTGGTTTGGGTACTTAGAAACATGGGATTCAGTTGAAACATTTTCTGCATGTTTTACTATCATTAAAACTAATATGTTGAAATTTTGGTTACGTTTGGAGTTAAGGAAGGGTTAGAATAAAATATTTTATTAACAGACATAAAAAGTTTTGGTAACTCTGTATTTTTTCCTTAATATCTCGAAAAAGGTTGAGAATCTTGGCAAACTAAAGAATACCATTAGAAAGCTTACTAAATGCTCTACAAAAAAGATTCTAATGAAAGTTTTGATTAGGCGATGTCAATCGGAGAAATAAGTGCTTAAAACATTAAAGTAATGGATTTTGCTTATTCGAACTGTTCTTTTTGTCTGTTTTTATTCCTTGTTATTTTTTAATTGCTTATATTTGGATAATGTATTTTACAATAAAACAGATTAGGTAAAATAAGAAAAACAATTCATTGTTAGAAACATAGCTTGCCAAGAGAAAAAGATTCGATGACGTCTTTTGAATATTTTCAATTGCCTTTATGCTGTTGGTTTTTTTATTTTATTTTTTAATTGATTTTATCTGTAGAATTATTACTATAATAAAAGAACACAGGAATATGTGAAAATTTTTGATATTTTCCAATTCATTGAAACGTATGAAATGAAGTATCGCAAGAAGAGGTTTCTAGGGTCTTGCGGACCCGACCCTAACCCCAGGTATAGCCATAAAACCCTTTGAACAAAGGCCGAGGAAAATATTATCTGTTTCTATTCTATGCTTTTCAAATGAGAATAGGGATATGAACAAGAAACGGGGTCTCCCGTGGTCTAATGGCTAGCGCCTTGGATTCATAAGCGAGAGATGGTGGGTTCGATTCCCAACCTCCGGCAGGAATTTTATCATCCCACGGCCCGCTGGTAAAATTCCTCGCTAAACCCTAGATGTCGGCGCTAATGACCTAGATGTAGATGAGCCGTAAAAAAAAAAAAAAAAAAAAAAAAAAAAAGAAAAAAAAAAAAAAAAAAAAAAAAAAAAGAAGAACTGGAACCGCGCTAAGATGACGCAGTTCCTGCGAGTCGGACTTTTTTTTTTCAATTTTGTGGCAAATATCGAATCATAACAATCTTTCATAGGCGAAATTATCGTGCGCCAGCTATTAAATATATAAGGGCGAATTGATAGCGGAAATGGTATAAAATGCCATCATTTTATTTTATACATGAAAAAAAATAATTAAAACTAGTAAACAAAAAATATAAATAAATGAATTAAAATAACGAAAATTTTACTAGCAGATGTCTTGGAAGACGCGGAGCAAGAGGAAATAGACGATGAAGAACTGGGACCACCAGATGTCTTGGAAGACCCGGACCAAGAGGAAATAGACGATGAAGAACTGGGACCACCAGATGTCTTGGAAGACGCGGACCAAGAGGAAATAGACGATGAAGAACTGGGACCACCATTTGTCCGTGATATTCCTGGTAACAGAGATGATATAAGTATCAGCTCTTCAAGCTCAGAAGAAGAGAAACCTATAAATAATCGCCCCACTGAAAAAAATAAGGTATCCAATCATCATGAATACAAAAATTAAAAGTTTTCCCCAAAACAAAACGTCGAAAGGAAAATTATGTCGGAAGAAATATGATGTTATCTATAATTTTAGTGAAATAGGAGACATGGCCAAAATAAAATAAAAGCCTAAAGGACATTCGCAGGATGATTGCGGTGACACATTTGATGCTCGGAGCAAATGCAGGTGAGAGTGTGGTAAGACCACCAGCTTCAAGAAGTTCCAGAGGCAAAGTGTTGGAGAGTGTGAGGCTAGACGGAAAGGACCAACTCATTCGGAAAAGAGAAAAGCAACAGAGATATCAAGTACCTAATTGTAAAGGAAAACCTTTGACATTTTGCACAAAATGCAATATAACACAAAATGTTTTCCAAAATTTCAATCATAAAAAATAAAATAAATGAATTAAAATAACGAAAATTTTACACGGAAAAATAATAGTTCCAATGTTTATTTTTTAATACGAAGACTAGAAACCTTTATCTACATATACTAACCGAAATCTAAATTATTAACTACATCGAGTGCATTGATGATTCTGTTTTTTACACTAAAAGTCCATAATTCAACATAGACATTAAGTTTTTTACTATTACAGATAACACTTTTACAGCTACTACAACAAATCAAGAGAGATTATCACATTATTGTTGTGTAGGTGGAAATGGATTAGGAAGATGGTGGGGATATTTTCCCAGTCACGAAAAGGTAGTCCCCTCCCTACCAAAGCACTCCACTCCGAAGGGTAAGCGTTTTTAATATATCTCCCTTTTTAGCAGCTGCCTGTCAACAATGAGGAAGCATGTTATTAATTGTCTCATTTTTCCCTCTACCTTATTATAAATCCTAACATTTCCCTTTGTAAATTATTGAGTGAAAACGAAGGCTCTCTGGCTTCCAATATTACACACAATAATAGAGAAACCATTAATCCTGCCGTTCCGCCATTGATAAATATATATTGACGTGTAGATAATGAAATGGGATTTCTTGGCGAGGCTAGAGGCCGAATAAATAGAATTATTAACATATTTATTCACATGAACGCCCAGCGAATATTGGTTATTAATGATCATCCCTCATTCGGGACTAGAGAAATTTATTAATATAAACCTTATGTTCAGATTTGCCTAATTAAATAATTCGTGATTATAATAATACACTTTGATGAGTTCCATTCATTTATTAGTATTATAGTAAGTAAATTTAAAATATAAGGTGCAATATATTTATAACTTTTTTCCCTTTTTGTTGTTAGACTAAAATATTGTTTGGTTATTACATTCTATTAATTTGAATTATTCTATTATTCATTTTTACAAACCTTTTATTTATATCAACATAATTAAGTAGTTTTTATTATATCAATTGAATTAATTGTTTTTTAGTATTATACATGTAATAGTAATTATTAAGAATGTTTTCAAGCTATTAAGGTTATCATTCATTAAACGTTTAAGGCCCAAGTACCTAGAGTATATATATATATATATATATATATATATATATATATATATATATATACCTTATCGGGTTTTCAATAAACGGGTTCATTCGGGGCTGAGCATGTAACGGATATGAATGTCAATACCCGTAATTCCATTTATTTTATTTTTACTTCAGCTATTATTACCTTATTATTAGTTTTGTATCAATTTTGGCACCCTTTATATCCATTTTTCGAAAAATAAAATTGTCCTGGCTTAATGTAGTAGTAACAATTACACATGCAAGTAATAAAAATGGCAAAGAAAGCCAGGGTTTTTTTGGCAATCTTTTTAATATAAAATTGGTTCTTACACAGTTAAATAATTTATTTTTAATATATTTTCTTTTCTTGAAATTTTCAGCTACCAAAACTATTAAGTCCCTAAGCATCAGATATGATATTTATTGAAATCTCAGCTATATATTATAATATTGTGACCCATTATTCTCAAGAATGCATTTTAAAATTGCAGAAGGTCTTTCAAATTCATTTTAATAATTTCTTTCCACACTTCACTTATTTGCCACGGAGTTCTTGATTTAATAGGAATTTGGCCCATTGTATTCAATAAAGTATTTTGAAAATAGCATAAGTTGGCCATCCTCCAGACTTTCTGTCATTTTAAATACATTGAAGCACATCTAATTTCTCAATCAGACAGTGACTATGAGGGGAAATGTCAAGATTGAAGCTAAGAAGAGTGGTCCCATCAAGTCAGCTGACTCTAAATTACCGTTAATCACAGATTTAGCTAATCATAGTCAAATGAATAAAATAAAATATTTGATATCAATATGCCTATTATTAATTATACAGCCACATATGGCTGCATATATCGTCCCTACCATGTCAAACTATCGAATATGAAATCTCGTTTTTCAAATTTGATACTTCACTATTGTATTGTGGACGATACGGCTTTTGGCAAGTTGCCGAAATTCTAGTTTCTTTAGAATTGCCGGAAATGCATTAAATAAACTATCGAATATGACCATTTTTCAATATATTACTTTGTCAATGGATAGAATATTTTCGTTCGCTAGTTTGCTCGTAATCATCATACTTTTGAGACCAAAACTGACTTGGCAAACTAACGAAAATGGTTTCTTCGTTACTTTGATTTGCAAATATCATTAATACTATACAATTAGTACAATGCATAATGTCGAATGCTTCACATTCGTTAGTTTGAAATTGTGAATATTTATACAGTTAGTCTATCGGAATCCGCAAACTAACGAAAATAGCACGTTCGACAATTTGAAACGGCGATCCAAGAAAAATCACTACATACAGAAACAATATGTAAAATTTTCCTTTTGTAAAAGCGATGATTTTGGAATCACAATTAAAGCTTTATCTTGCTCTCTTGAAAAGTATCGAATATGCAAATCGGAGTAAACTAGAGAACGAACATATTCAATCAATTGACAAATTAATATATTGAAAAATGGTCTTATTACATACTTTATTTGTTGCATTAAAGGCTATTCTAAAGGGGTTAGAATTCCGACAATTTGCGACAAGCCATATCGTCCACAATCCAAGAGAAAAGTCTCGAATCTAAAAAACGACTTTTTGCATAGTCGATTGTTTGACATGGTAGGGAGTCCCTACTAGGGACGATGCGCTAACGAACTTTTCAATATGTTTTTGGGGTCAATGGAACAGAATCCGGTGTCAGGGAAAAAAGCACCTCTTAGTTTAAGCTCAATCCAAAGGCCTTATAGTTTCGGATATATTTTTTATTTTATTTTTTTTTACGGCCCGTCTACATCTAGGTCATTAGCGCCGCCATCCAGGGTGCAGCGAGGAATTTTCCCAGCGAGCCCTGAGATGAGAAAATTCCTGCCTGAGGTGGGGATCGAACCCACCATCAACCGCTTATGAATCCAAGGCGCTAGCCACTAGACCACGGGAGACCCCTTTAGGATATTGTACACTATAATCTTGCTATTCGAATAGTTAAACAAAATAAACGATTTTTTCCTGCGTGCTAAATTTCAGAGCCCAAAACTACAATTTTCTGAGACTCCAACAAACTTGATTGGTTATATATGACTTTTCTGATTTTTGCTGATTTTTGAGTAATATGTTATGTATAGTATGTTCTGATGCAAGCTATTGGTGAGTTTTTATACAAAAATTGACCCAAGATTATCGGAAGTAATTCTGGATGCAACCCTTTAAGTCACGAAATGCAACCCTTAAAATATCATTCGAGGAATAAATCAATTTATCAATCCTGCAGGGTCCAAAAATACCTGCTAGTGAATGAAAGATCGTTATTATGAATCATATTCTATTCCAAGTGTTTCTGATGAATCAATTATATTCATGTTTTAGATATATATGGCGTAGATCAAACATAGTTCTACCATTTTCTTTTGTACCACTCTATTGTATATTTGCCCTACATGTTTCGTGACCTTAATGCCACCTCCTCAGGGGCCATTACATCTCCGCATGTGGTCAGCTCTCACCCATATTAAGACCGAGGCAAGCTAGTCATCATTCAGCTAGTCACACGGATTACTAGCTTGCCTAGGTCTTAACATTTTCAGGACGGTGGGCTTCTCTAGCTGCCAGCACAATGACGTGACTGGCTGATGGCGGGCTTCTCTAGCAGCCAGCACAAAGCCGTGACTGGCTGACGGGGGCTTCTCCAGCAGCCAGCAGAAAGCCGTGACTGGCTGACGGTGGGCTCCTCTAGCAGCCAGCACAAAGCCGTGACTGGCTGACGGTGGGCTCCTCTAGCAGCCAGCACAAAGCCGTGACTGGCTGACGGGGGCTTCTCTAGCAGCCAGCAAAAAACCGTGACTGGCTGACGGTGGGCTTCTCTAGCAGCCAGCGCAAAGCCGTGACTGGCTGACGGCGGGCTTCTCCAGCAGCTACCTCACTATTTATCCTATAAGGACAGTGGCTTCTTTTCTTTTGTTTCTTTAGTTCTATATGTTTGTATTTTTGTATAAATCCGTATTTGTTCTATTTTAAAAAGAGCAAATCGCCGTCGCTGCGAAGCTTGACAATTAAATTTAAAAAAATAAGGACGGTGGGCTTTTTCTGAAGCGTAAACAATGTAATTTGCTGGGGAAGCAACGCAGTTTCCAAAGATATAAGTTTCCTTTCAGTAGTTCAAAGGTGTTACGTGGAAAGGGTTCTAAACTAATTAAAGAATATATATATTACTAATATGAGAACACAAATCTAAAAAAAAAACAACAAAAAAGACAATTGTCTAGCGCGCGTGGAATTAGTAGCCGTCAGGAGGGACAGGCAGGTATCGGGAGGGTCCCGTCACCAGGAACCCTCGATCATACCACTCCTGCCGTCTCGATAGGATTAATGTGGGTGGCGAGATGACCACATGCGGGGATGTAATGGCCCCTGAGGAAGTGGCAATAAGGCCGAGAAACATCTAAGGCAAATATACAATAAAATGGTACAAAACAAAGTACTAAGTTTTACCTACGCTATATATACCCAAAAACGTTGTTATGAATGTTTATTAAAATTAATTAGCAATAATTATTGTCAATTTATGTTTTAATTGTAGATATTTTTTGGTCATTAGAGGATTTCACGATAGTCTCATGCCACAAAAATTCTTATTCCTTAGAATAAGTGTGATTAGGTTAATAAGATAAAGCCCCTTCATGGACAAAGGTTGAACATGAAGGGTTGCTTTGAGTAAGGGCTTGGTTGACAGGACCATTCAAGTTCCGGCTTACTTATTCCAACAGTCAAGTGCCCACTCCTTCTTACTTAATATTGATTAGATGTCGTAGCGTCAGAAGGCCAATTTGTAAGGTTTTTTTTTAATGCACTAACGACTCTTTTTCGAGGAATTCACTTCTGTTTGCAGGTCGCTTTCATACTAATGGGGTACTAATGGGATGAAGCATAAAGTATTTAAGTCCGTCTGATGTAAGTTGTACGACTCTTTAGGAATTAAAGTCCTGAATATTTAAGATGGATTTCGTTTGACCCGATAGTGGAATAAATGAATAAAGTCACCGTAAATTAATAATATGAAGTCTTAATTAATGCTCCTAGATGATTCATAGGAAAATAGGAAGAGCTACTTCTGAAACGAATGAAACATTATGCTTCAAATACCGAGAAAGGAGAAAAATATTGGTAAAGGAGAAAACAAAATTACTTTGGTTCATAATGCTATAAAATATCAATACAATTTTCATTTTGTAAACAACACATTAAAAAGTCCGTCACGCAGGAGCTGCATAACTAAGCACTTTCCTCAGAATTTGGGTGCTTTCCAGAACAATTTGCTTAAAATATCCTACATAAATAAAATGAAAACATGAATAGTTCTCTTTTAATTTTGTAATGTGTAACTGATAAATTATTAATATGCTTCCAGAGTTATGTTTACACATGGTACCTATTACACTACGTAATAAATACAAAATCCTCATATTATCGTATTTTGATCTAACGCAGGAACCGGATACAGTCCCTCTAGCGATCCTTGCGGCGCCTTTGTGAACCTATGTCTGGCTGGCTTTTCTATTGAAATATATTACAAAGTAAACCCCCCTTTCTGATTGACCGATTCAGCTCATTTTTACAACACTTCTTTCTCATGAGTTACCCACGACGTATACCGCGTTTCGTTACAATACAGCAGAAATTACGACCAGTATGAGTATATTAGTAATTTGGGTCCGGAGTAAACCACCCCTCCTAATGAACCGATTTAGTTTATTTTTACAACACATATTTACCTGTAGATTACCACTACGAATACCGAGTTTCGTCGAAATATACCAAAAATCACGGTTGGTAGTGGCGAATTGGTATTGTGGGTCTGGAGTAAACCCCCCCTCCTAATGAACCGATTTAGTTTATTTTTACAACACATATTTACCTTTAGATTACCACTATGAATACCGAGTATCGTCGAAATATACCTAAAATCACGGCTGGTAGTGGCGAATTGGTATTGTCGGACCGGAGTAAACCCCCCTTCCTTATGAACGGATTTAGTTAATTTTTATATCTCACTTTTCTCTCTATATTACCAGTACGAATACCAAGTTTCGTTGAAATATAACAAATATTACGGCTGAAATGGTCAAATTAGTGTTTTGGGTTCGGGGTAAACCCCCCCTTCCGGTGGACCGATTTTGGTGGTTAACGAACTCGTTCAATCGTTTGCTAATTGAATGCTATATACCAAGTTTCGTGACGAAAAAACAAAAACTCTGGCCGCTATCGTGTTAACAGACACACATATATATATATATATATATATATATATATATATATATATATATATATATATATATAGATATATATAAATTTTAACGGGGGTCATTTTCGGTGTCTACTAGGTAGGATCGATAAAGATTTGAAGAAATTTTTCAAAAATTCCGTCATGAGTCCAACCTCAATAGCTACTTTCCTTCGGAGGAAAGTGCTAAAACGGGGTCTCCCCCTGGTTAAGTGGCTAACGCCTAATATGCTCATGCGGGAGATGGTGGGTTCGATTCCCGCCGGCTGCAGGAATTTTCTCATCTCATGGCTCGTTTTCAAGGCGAACATTTGCTACACCTTTGATGTCGGCGCTAATGCCTCCGATGATAAAAAAAAAATTAGAAATATTTAGAGTACCAAAGATATTAAGGAAAACATCCACATTATAAAAATATAATGAAAGTAGTAAATAAAAAACTAAAATAATAATTTCATTAATTTATTTTAAAATTTTGTTCGGAACACCAACATAGCGATGTACACTTTACATTTCGCGTTTGTTGAGAACGTTCTGTTTATAACATTAAACTATGTGTGTGAATTACATGATGCATATGTTATTACATTATGCCTATATTAATTGTGTTTGCTTTTAAATTACACATTAATATTATCTATATATTCACTTGATACATTATTTATTTATGTTATTAGGTACAAAGTGATTGAGATATTAATAAGTATTTTACGCTGCAATTTGTTCATAGCAAAAAATGTAATTTGTGTCTGTACTGTATATGTTCAGATTTAGTTAATGAAGTAAATTTGTATGATGTTAGTCAAGTCATGTGTCGACAGTATGTTTCATTATGTATTATCCTCAATTATAGATATATCTGCTTTCCTGATTTATATAAATGATATTAGGTAGATAAGTAAATGATAGATCTTCGAGTGTATTGTCACAGTCTGTAAAATATCTTTGTAATTTTTAAATAAGTGTATATGATGTCTATATACTGGCATCCATCTGAGAGTTCAGACATGTTGTTCAGTAAGTCATAGTTTTTTTTCTAAACCGGCATTCAGGCAACCACCATATTTGATTCTTTCAGCATATGATCTTACCACCTTAGGCCAAAGTAATGAAATGTTCTCCTCTTTTAGTTGAGCCTGTAAGTTTTTATATTTATAACAAATTCCTCTAAAGATTCCTGTAGTAGTAAAACTGTTGAGTGAAGTTTTTCTTTCTTACCTTCTATCATCAACTAGACAAAGCTAGAAATACTCGGGTGACATCACATTTCGTCAGAATGTTTTAAAAATATAAGAATCGGCAGAAAAGGAAAAAAATATTTTCTAATTAAACCGGTAGTTAAAAAATACATAAAAATCTAAACTTTTTATGACTAATGTACTCTGAAGTTTAAGAACATGTACTCCATTTATAAAACTGCCATAAAATGGACCTTTGTTTTTATTGAACTTTTATTCATCTCGTTGAAAAATTAATTTGAAAGGTGAAAATAAAAAGCATCCTGCAAAGAATTTATTTAGCAATGAAGCACTTTCAGTGATATATTTAGATATATTTTGTATTATTTATTAATGCTCTACTGCCATTTTAAAAGTAATGTAAATCATAAGAAGTTCACAACGTGTGTCATCATCAGGCTATTTTTAATAGTAAAACAGTATTTAATAGTAATCACTTTTGTATTTCAACCTGCTCAGAAAGGTTCCTATTTTTTATGAGCAATTTACCATTTGCTCTAATGGTAAACTCGGGCTGGCACTAATGTTTTTATCTAAGTGTAGTCTTTTGAAGGCTGGATTCTTAAAGCAAGACCGTCCCTTGGCCCACTCAGTTCTTGAATTATTTTAGTAGGTATTCAGTGCTGACCTCACTAGTATGCCATATTATATCCCTAGTACAAATATATATATATATATATATATATATATATATATATATATATATATATATATATATATGTGTGTGTTTGTGTGTATTTGTGTGTGTGTGTGTATCAAATCATTTATTGTTATTTATAATAAAACAATAAAAAAAAAAAAAAAAAAATCAGTCCCGTAACAGGCCTGGAGGGCCCTGAGGGGCAGATACTATAGAGGTATCTGATTCATGACCATACGGCACACTAGGGAGATAGTGTGCTCAGTACTATGCTCCGGCCGCCTGATTTTCCCCTTGGTTGCTTCGAATGATAGAGTCATTAGCACCCAAGGTACCCATTATTTAATTAATTAAAGGCTGGATCGGCCTAGGGACGGTCAGGGAGGCCGAATTCAACCCATGAACGAAGTCACTAGAAGAAAAAATCTTAAGTGCTTGCCCCGGATTTGAACTCAGGTCCTCCAACTTATTAGTCCAGTGCTCTACCACTGAGCTAACCTCGCCCACACAATAAAACAATATGTACCATAAATCGGGTACCTACAGGCCACAAAAACGAAATACAATGTATACATATAAGAGTAAGATCATTACTAAAAATGTATATATATATATATATATATATATATATATATATATTTGTATGGGATTAATGAGCTTATGTTTAATTTTAGTTATCAGACCGCTGTTAGTATAATCTAGTTATTAGCATGCGCTCGGCATGATCCGTTATACTAATTTCAATAATATATTACAAATTTATGTAGACTTCTGGTATTGACCATGTCACAAACTTCTTTGCCGACGTTTCGCTAGTCATACTGCCAGCTTCCTCAGGGCTTAATCTGAGAATGAGGATGTTCTTCTAGTTCTCCTGTATAAATACCTGCCTTTGTATTCCTCCGCGGGCCTAGTCTGCTCTTCCATGTCCCTGAGGAAGCTGGAAGTATGACTAGCGAAACGTCGGCAAAGAAATTTGTGACTTAGTCAATACCAGAAGATTATAATATTTGTAATGACTCGGACCGTAAAAGCCTACGAGTTAAATTTTTAATAATATATGTTCTGTCCTTATATGTAGGTATATTTTATTCCTAATTTTGGTATAGTTAACAATATTTTTATGCAGTGGGTTAGTTTTTCTACTGGATGCTTTTAAAAATTTAATTTGTAAAATATTGGATATGCTATAAGGTATATTTTTGGTGTATCTGGGTATGTTTTTCATGATTTTTGTCTAGTTTGAAAGTTATCTAATTTTTTGTAGTTACTATTACATGTAGAACCCCAGACAGGGACAGTACATATTTATATATCGGATACATTGGGAAAACAACGAGTTGAATGAAAAAACGCCTATGCTTTCTTCATATGAAATCACCTTCCGTTAACATACATTGTTTAATAGTCCGTCATGCACTAGCTAAAAAAAAATTGTTTACATTCCTTAGGAAATTGGTTACTCAATGCTTGCAGAGCATTTAAATGTTCAATATATATATTTAATATTGATTACTCCCTGTAAGATATGGAATACTTCATATTCAATAACCTTTTATAGATAGAATAATTCCACTTAGATAATTTTCCTTGTAGGATCTAAGAGAATCTAAAGAAAAGGACATATCTTATGAGAGATAGGAGTGCTGATAAGAAGAGGGGTATTAGAGAGTGGAGGGAAGGAGGTCTGGACACTAATGCAGGTGTAATGACCGAATCTCGTGACAGTCTTCCGTATTCTTGGTCATTTTCTTGGGTCAATAGTCAGAAATAGCTAGTCTCTTTCTCCAATCACATCTAGTCTCATTGATTACTTCAATCCTTGTCAACATTGCAATAAGGATATCATCATATGTTCTAGATAAGGACACTCTCTTGTGCATTATAAGTACTGAAATTATCGAATAGGGCTGAATATAGATAAAAAAATGCTTCATTTTTTTCAAATCAAACTCTACATTTTTAAATATTACTGTTTGTAATATCGTTTCTCAATATTTCATATGTCTATAAATATCTTCCAGGTTCACCCAAGCTTTATTCCGACTGTACTGGACCTCTAATCTCCTATGCCGTTTAAAAGCTTTTTTGTAGTCATTTTTCCTTTATTGCAATAATGCAGGACCAGTTCTTCGAGAGAGATGTCATCGTTTTGTTGCGTTTTACGTGCTATTGGCACGGTTCCTCCCTCCCTCCTTAGGGAAGAAACCCGCTTATAAGGTCGACCTCATGACACAATCTGGAAGTGCCGACTAGAAAATTTTATGTTTCAGAACCTTTAAATCAGAAAAATAACGGTGGATCAAATTTGTGTATATATGTATTTATTTGTCTTTTTGCTCTTTCCCTGGCTCAAAAATGGTCCGATTTTGATGAAGTTTGGTAAATAAATCATTCGTATAATTTGAAAGGTCAAGTTCGTTAACCAGCAAAATCTATCCACCGGAATATGGTTTTTGGGGCGAAATTTGGGCGAGAAAAATCGTTTCTCTACGTAGGAAAACGAATGAAACCATTTTTAAAGCGGTATTTTTTTTTTTTTTTTGTGTGTTTATTTTGGTGCATCTACTACTGTGGGTGGTCATTAGCACCACAGTGGCGGTAGTTGTAACCATTTTTGAGAAAATTTGAAAAATATTTGTTGGATGAAGTTTTTAGCTTAGGCGCTGATTCAAGGGATTCGGTTGAAATATTTTCTGCAAGTGGGAAATTCATCCAAACTAAAATGTTTTTATTTTGGTTACGCTTGGAGTTCAGAAAGGATTAGAATAATTTATTTCTGTAACAGGCGTTTTGGGAACTTCGTATATTTTCCTTAATATCTCGAAAACGGTTTGGAAATCATCGTAGGGGAGCTTTTGGAGAGATTCAAAGACGCCTTGTGAATATTTGCTACTATTGTAGTGCTGTTGGTGTCGTGATTCAGAAAAGTTCGTTTCCCCTAGTTGCCTCACTTTTTAATTGGTTGTTTTATTGAAATGCATTGAGCGGTTAAATTTGTTTTTCAGCTATTCGGTAGAGGTCAATCGACCTTTCTCCATTCTCTGTCCTGGTTTTCCTGCACTTGACCCTAACACAAAAAGGGTAATATTCGTTTTATTCAAGATACGCTTTCGCATCGTCACAACGGCTAACTAACTTTATCTCATTTAGTATATCTGTTTGCTGTATAGCTGGATAAAAAATGGACCGATTTTAATGAAATTAAGTATTATAGCACTCGGGAACCGCACTACGATGACGCAGTTCCTCCGAGTCGGACTTTCTTATTTCGGAATCACTTCTCGTCAAGTGCTCATTAATGCATCCGTTCGATCTGTTCTTCATTCTAGTTACTGTTGGAGTTGTTCTATCATTTGACCCTTCATTTAATTTCATAAATATTATAAAGAGTTAAAACCCCGATATTCATTTTAAACACCCACAATAATTGCTTAATTTCATGTATTTATTAAATGAGAAAATGAATGAAACCTTTACAAAAGGCAGTGAATTGTATTTTAATGAGAAAATATGAGGTTGAGTCGTCGTTTTGTATAGAATGTTTAATAGGAACGGGCGTGGAGGGAATTATACACATAGGTCAGGTTAGCCACAACAATGCCGCAATATTCCCTTTCCTACAATTAATATCCCAGGGCTGCCCCTTACTATATTACATATACAGGCGGATAGAGGCTGTAGAACATTGTTCCTAGCCGGTGTAAGTGTTTTTTTGTGATTATACGAATATTTATATATATATACTGTTCTACTGTTTTCTAGGGTTCTTAATTACTGAAAAACAACAAAAAATACGAGTACTTTAGAGTATCAGAAAAATTGGTATTTAAAAGAAATATATTAACAGAACTATTTAAGAAAGCGACTAAAACAATGCTTTATGAGGTCATCACATTAGTAATGTCACCTTTAATTAAATATTTTATTTATTATAACATTAAATACACTTCTGTTAATCATAAAATTGTTGATACTTATTTTTTCTGTGCTGAATTTTCATTTAAATCTAAGACACCGCTTAAGCCATGTTATACTTCGGAAATACGATAAAGAAGAAAATGCTGCTTCAGGTTATCAAAAACCTGTAGGAATATGGAGGAAATGACATTAGTGAGCGGTGGTTTTAACGATTTTGAGCTGGAAACAGCTACTTCAAGACGAGACTCATACAGTTGGACCAACAGAGCTTGACGACGAACTCCTGCAGGCTACTGTAGAATAAAATCCTGTTCTAATAGTCGAAGAGCTAGCAGAAAAACTTGGATCGACACATTCTACAGTCCACCGACATAAACCGATATTCCTTATGGCATGACCTGATGGCATGACCTTATGGCATGACCTGATGGCATGACCTTATGGCATGACCTGATGGCATGACCTTATGGCATGACCTGATATCAACAAACGAAACTAGTTTTTACTATTAATTCGATTGATGGAGTATGATAAGCTAATTGCAATTTAGATGTATACAAACTCAAATTTTATTTCTTAACGTTAATGTTTTCTATATTAGAGCTTCTATCTTGCCAGCATCATAGTCAGTTTGGATGATTTCGTTACATGTGCATGTATAAACAAGTGTAACAGGTTTCTGAGTTGTAGTGTATGTTTATGTTCGTGTGGGTATTCTTGCATCTGTTTAAGCCTCTCCGGCATTACGAATAGATAACCTAAAACTGTTCACATAATGTGATCAGAGACATCCTGCTGATACCTCATGTACGGGTAGGAACAAAGAGCGTTGATTAGTACATCAACACATTTTCCAACCAAAAAATAATAGAAATCAATAAATATAATATCATGATGACCCTAAGGCCCAGTGCACACTGAAGAAACTGGTTTCGTGAAACACCAGTTCCTTGCAACGCATAGATAGAAAACCATGGGTTGGTATACCCAGAGTTTCCTGTCATTAGAATTAATATGTTTCGTTATATACTTTGACTTAGATATACATACAAATACCACTGTTATCTGTAATGATTTAATCAGTGTTATTGATCAACAGTATTTTGATAATTGTAGAAATGTAACGCAACGAAAAATTAATAAAATAATGTCACGGTATTTGAGAATTAAAAATATCTTGAGGTGTGTAGTTTTAAATAAAATGTGGCTATCAACAAGTGTAGAGCCTGCCCTTGATTGTCGGATCATGGGCTGTATTCCTTTGACAAACAGCTCCAACCGGTGGAGCCCAAGAGCTCTGTCAGGATTAGGGTCTTCTCCCCCTAGGGGCTGGGGTATTTATTCAGAGGAAGACAGGCCTGTTGTAGGCCTAATCTAGCTAAACCCGCCGAAATGCCTAGACTGATGCCTCCCAATAAGACAGTATATTGTTAAAACCTTTAACAAATGAGGCCATTTTTCTCCCGAGTCGGGTTTAGTCTGGAGGGAGAGAAGGAGGCCTGGCAAAGGGTGGGGGACTGGGTCGATGCTAGAGCGATGCTAGGGGGGAGGGAGGGAGGGAGCTTCAAATTGAAACGGCCAGCGTCTGTGGCCGACTCGGAGGAATTTCGTCTGTTCCCCCTTTCCTATGTTGGCTCGAATCTAAAATACGCTCCTTTGACAGGCTAAGCGAACATTCCTCTTCTCTCCGGACATTCTTTCTACGCTAAACGTTTCTTTCCCACTTATTCCGCTAGTAAAGAAATGTAAATAGCCTTCTCCTTCAGTCAATTCTTTATCCGGACAATTTTACTCCACGTCAAGGCCTTATCTTGTTTTTCAACTTAACAGTTTTCTGCCAAACAAACTGAAAGACAGCATCATTATATACTAAATAATTTTGCACTTATCAGGAGGACGGTAAACTGGTTTCGCACCTTTAGTGTTATACCAAGAGCTAAAATTGAAAATATTTACAGCCACAGTAAGCAGGAAAACCTTCCACTAACCGGTCCATGTTACGGATTAGGGAATTGGGTCACTTTTCAAAAACTATAAAAACTTATGTGTCAATTTTAAGAGGAAATGAGTAATTTCTCCTCAAAAGTAATCATGATAATCATTTGAGAATTAAATGAAAAACAGTTATTCCTTATTGTAATTGTACAGTTATTGCTTACAGTACTCGTTAATTTATATTACTCTTTTACATCAGTTAGACTCACTAATGATTAAAATTCAGTTTCCGTTAAATTAAAATTTCTATTTTCCGCCCGAATTTCCTCCCAAAATAGATTTCAGGTGACCTTTTATGTTGCCCGCGTTGCGAAATTTGCCATAGATAATTTTCACGTCAAACATTAGACTCTGTATGAATCTCAACCGTCCTAAGCCAAGATTATTCCTAAACGTCACTTCAACTGGTTTTTTTTTTTCGTTTTCTAACTTGACTACCTCGAACATACGAAACTCTACTACTTTCTAACGAGTCCTTAATGATCTGCAGTTACATGCCACCAGCCTAGAAACCCCATAACCACACTCTATATTTGCCCAATTGATCACCTTAACACCATCAGCTTCTGTGGTCACTTAAACACTAATAATGATTTTGATAATTTTGCGAAGGAACTTAGACTCAAACGGTTGGACAACAGGACTTATTCGACTATTTAAACTTCAAAGAGAATGTATGCCATGACAGATCTTATTTTATTCAAGACTTACATATACAACTGTACAGACGATGTACGCCTAATAGGTTAGAATAACTCGGTAGAAGTTCTCAAAGTCATTATTAATGGGTACTTCAACAACCTTTGTAGATAAAATATCAGGTAGGTAGAACCAAGGATTTTTAACACCAAACAAGATTTACAAATCTTTGCAAGACTTCAACTGATCTACAAGAGCCCTTGAATGAAAGGAGCTTTCGCATGGAAGACTTTGCGAAATCTCACAAAAAACTTTGCTTGGATAAATAAATTTTTGTAAAGCGTATTCTACTTGGTGATTTGTGTACAAAGCTTTGAGGTTGACTGAATTAGATGTAATGTTATGTAGATAGTAACTGACTGGAGGTCCACAGACGTCGAAATCGTTTCGCTTTGCAATGGAATCGTGGAACAAGACTTAAGAGTTTACTAAAATTGAATTGTGTAAAACTAAATTTGGCGTGATGGAATCATTTCCCGTAAATCAACTTGTGAATCTGGCAATCAAGAGCGTGCATTTAGTCATTTGTTGCACTGATTGTTGATCTGTGTGGTATTACTTAATGTCACTCAAAATGAGAGGAAAAGTCAAGCAATAGTTGGGTTTAGGCTAAGAAAACATATATGTATATACATATATATATATATATTGTTTTGGTAACCTCTTTGGCAGTCTTCTTAAGCAAAGAACGCTTAGGGGATGTAGCAAGACCAAAGATACTAGTTGGACACCATCAGGAAAATGAAGGAACGTGCTACAAATTCCTCAAGGTATCTTTTGCCTTCCTAAATCGCCTACGAATTCATTGCTGAATGAGGCAGCCGAACCATACAATACATTATTCAAAACTCTGACTTATTTTTTAGCCAAAACCCAACTACTCCTGGACTTTTGGCCACACTGACAGCCTTCTTTTTCTTTATTTATATTTATATGTGGCGGAAGGTCAAATTCGAACAAAAACACTCACGTTCCACACTACTCTTTTATTGTGCTCTATACGTTTCGCGTTCCTATGACGCCTCTTCAGGAGCTCTTAAAATAAACTAAAATTGCAGCCTACACCACCGAGAACCATTCGCAGGTAGGGCCACCTCTAGCCAGATAAGCTCAATCATTAAACAGCTGATGCGCAGTGGTCATGATTGATCTTATCAGTCTAGACGTGGCCCTACCTGCCACCCTCGGTGGTGTAGGCTGTAATTTTACATTATTTTAAGAGCTCCTGAAGAGGCGTCATAGGAACGCGAAACGTGTAGAGCACAATAAAAGAGTAGTGTGGAACGTGAGTGTTTTTGTTCGAAATTGACCTTCCGCCACATATAAATATATTAGAAAAATTGGGTCACCATCTTATAATATATCCAGGTAGTAATAGTCTCGATGGTTATAGTCGCCAAATTATTTCAAGAATAATTAACAACTAAAACAGCTCGTAACTACAAGAGTGTTCCACAAAAACGCTTAACATTGTAAATTTCATCTAATTGTGATTTAAATTTTCCCCGAAGCAGACTTGTGAATTATACAGATTGGAAGGTGTGGTAAGCAGACAGTCTAGATGAGTGGAGGGTCCCAGAAGACCACTTGAAGAGCCTTCGCTTAGCATCCTAATAGGGTCCAACCGCACCCACCTGTTCTTAACCTAGTTACTCCCTTGACCACTGTCCGCTTCAAGGGTCCAACTAGCAACATTCTATCAACTTGTACTTGGATATCACGTCTCGAATACATACCAGGAGCAGCCTACAATTTAGCGAATTACAAGGCCTATTTTTTTTGTTAATAATGCCTTTTTTGGTCTTCTTTGCCACTTCCCGAAGAAATGCAGCAATTCTAAGAAATATACGTAAGACCTCCCTAACATTTAGCATTCACAAACAAAAATACCTTTCTCCTTATAAGTTAATGAAAAAAAAAGTATAACTTGTAGTAAGTTCAGATTTCATGGTGTACAAGTCTTGTACCCCATGAAATATGAATAAAAATTGAAAAGTCACAAAATTGAAACTTATAATAAATGAAATAGTTGACGAACTTGAAAATAACACTGTGGTACCTAAGAAAAGTTTCTCATTGAGATTAAAGTTATTTTCCTAAACAAATCTTGAAACTGAAACACACCACTCAAGTTTTATTCCACTCACAAAACTTAAGACATATCATTGCGTATAATTTATTCCAGTCTGCAATCTGTCGTCAGTCTTCAGTGAAGACTGACGACAGATTGCAGACTGGAATAAATCAAGACTTGTGTTTTTTTTATGTAACTCAAGACTTGTGTTTTTTCATGTGATCTACATAATTAACGAATTCCTCTTTGAACTGCTATTATTATTACTACTACGGCGCTACAACCCGATGTCAAGTCTTGGCCTCCTCTAACAACATCCCCCAATTTTCTCTATTCTGTGCTCAGGCCATCCAGTTTCTAACACCCAGGATAGACTTATCATCTTCCAGCACATGCTCAGACCACCTCAGTCTTGGTCCATAGAAAGAAGATCGTCTTCGGAATGTCACCTTATACCATTCTTGCAACATTTTCAGCCCATCACAGTCTACTCTGTTTTCATAACTGGACTATTTCTGGGTCCCCGAACATTCCATATAGATCTTCGTTGGTATGATGCCTCCATTGTCCAAGCTACTTGTCTGCCTCCATAAAACCTCCGCAAAGTACTACTCTCAAACACCATGAGATCGTGCTCACAGTGTTCAGATCCATACAGAGGCTTAATTAGAGTTTTGTACAAGTGGAGCATAGTCTTTCTGGATAGAACATGGATAAGAAAGTGCTTCCGTGTGCTAAAATATCACCGATTGGCTATTAGGATACGTCGCATTATTTTCAGATCTTCTTTATTCTGACTTGTCACGAGTGACCCCAGATAGGTCAATTCAGCCACTATGGAAAAGCTATACTGCCCTTTCTGTACAATTTATATCGGCCTGAGATCTTCCTCTTTAACCCGGTACTTTGTCTTTTCAGCTTTCTATTGACCAGCTAAGGTGTAGTTATGTAGAGCGTAGGGTTCCTTGTAATCGGAGAGGAAAAGTTGGATAAGCTATGGAAGCCGACAGTTTGTCAATACAAAAAGCCAATCGTGGTGTCCTTATCCGCCCAATAGAGAGCATCTTGAGCATTCCTGATAGCATTTCCCGTCAAGATTTGATCTGAATACTTTATTTCAGGGAAACAAAACCTAAATTTGCGGCCGCTCTCCCGCATAATCGGCTTCCAGTGTGTTAATCATCATCATCATCATATCCGGTGCAACAACCCGTCACCGAGTCTGGGCCGCCTCTAAAAGCCTCCGCCAGATGGCTCGGTCCTGTGCAGTAGCATTCCAGTTTCAAGCTCCCAGCAGGTCTCGTGCATCTGAATTGACGGCACACAGTGGGGTATTTGCCCTGAAAAGCTGGCCAAAAGTCCATTTTGTAAAAGTTATCCGAGACGAAAATGAATTAGTGCTAAAAATAGTTGAATAGTTTGTGCACAACGTGTAAGGCTAATTTTTGACCTGACATTGCCTGTAAGCCAGGTGTACCACAACAAAGTCTACAGTTTTTAATAAGCCACTGACTTGTTAACTCTACTCCGTTTATTCATCTCAGTAAAAAAATAATTTTTCGCGAGTTTGGAATTTTTATTGCAATTTTGGCGATGGAGCACTCAAAGGCAGATAAAAGAGCGTATATTTATTGATTTTTAGCAATAATTAGGCCATTTTTTAATTAGTTTAACCACAAAAGAAAATATAAAATCTTTTGGCCTTTTTAAAGTCAAATTTGACATAACTCGAAGGTTTTTGTTATATTTCCAAGCATTTCCAACCTGTTGTTTTTATATCAACACTGAAAGGAAGTATTAAGCTTTAAGAATATATAATCAGAAATCGCGGATTCGCGCGGATGTGTGCGTGTACATGCCAGTTAATATCATACTCCATGAATACATTTCTTAAGTTTGTTGTTTTCCGGAGTCAAAATAATGACTAGACAAAATGTATCTAACATCATGGTTAAAAAAAATCTTGATTATAAAGAACAACTAGATGTGCTAATGGCCTCAGAAGCCGCTGCACAAAAAAAAAAAAAAAAAAAAAAAAAAAAAAAAATTATTCAGAAAAACAAATAAATTAAATCAAGCACACATTTTTTTTTGTTTTAAATCACAGTTTAAATAAAAATGGATGGCAGTGCATAACAAAGAAGATATTTTTGTACAAAAAAAAAAAAAAATGAAGTGTGGCTTCAGGGTACATTATTGTTACCAAGGGCGAAAATGAGACATTGGCAACAATTTGATAGATTCGAAGAATCCAGTGACCGGAGTCGAAGACAGTAAAAGTGAAAAGTTAAATGCTACTACAGACGGCAGTGGAATTGCTATATGGTACATAAATGCAATTCTGAAAGTAATCCTCAAGCTGGTGATATATTGAAGGATATAAAAAAAAAATCTAGCTCCCAACCCGTGAAAGTAAATACAAGGATGCTTATTAAAAATTGGCATTACTTTCTGAGAGATTTCAAGGAAGTGGTATATGTGTGTGTGTGTGTGTGCGTGCACGTGGGTGGGTGAGTGTGTGTAGGCGTATCTCTGTGTGAGTGTGTGTGTGTAATCTGTTAACATTTATAGTAACTTCTTAGAAATATATGTATTATACCTAACAATTATAAATTATTTAAAACTACAAAATCATATTATTGCCTTAAAACCCATTACTATAATCATATGTGACCATTATTTCAGATTATATAATCAAAGAAAATGAATTAAGCATCAGAAATATTTTTGGCCAAGAATATCAGTCCTATACCCCACTGTGTGGCATCTAACCATCTCATGTTTGGTCTGCAACCTCTCCGCTTTCCGACCATCTTATCGGTCAGTATCTTTTTTGTCAGATTGCTATCCTCCATTCTCACCACATGGCCTCCCCAGCGAAGCGTTCCAATTTTAATGAATTTGGCAGCATGTATATCTCCATATAACCGATACCACCGGGTTAATAATCAGAATAATTAATTTTACCACTTTCCGAAGGGATGCAACTATTGAGATTGCACTCATAAAAAATTGTTTGGAGAAATATATATTTAACAGGCAGGATTAACCAAAATTTGAATACATTTTTATAAAATTCTTTCGTGATTGCTTCCTACTAACTAAAATCTTCCTTTCCCTAGATAGTAGTAACCAGAATTAGATTAGAATCTAGATAGAAGTCCTGGATTTGTACATTTAAGGCATGTACACATCCTTGTATGTATGTGTACAGAAGAAAACGACAGAATGACGTTAATGTAAACAATGTTACAGCTGGGAGTGTTTCCTGCAAATAGTTACCACCTGTTGCTATTACCCGAGCTAAGTTTAACTTATTAATCCTGTAATTATGCTAATTGCATCATTACGCTGTTTGCTCTAGTCAGGCAAGCTGGTGGTTCAGGTGTTCCTAGTGAAGTTAATATTGTACTCGAAGCAACTGGTTTATAGCAGAGCTATTTAATTGTTCATTGTTGTCCAAAATAAAAGGATAGGTCCTGATTTGGAAAAAGAAAATTTTTCAGAAATATGGCAGCTGTCTTAGCTGGGCCGAAAAAAGTAGCTACGTTTCTCCAAAACTACAGCTTAGAAGTTATCGCAGTCCTCATTCCCCCAGCAAACTGCTTGGAATGAGGACATATATTGTGGAATTACTAGTATTGCAAAGCCGGGTGTTCGGTCAATGTGTTTGAATAAAACTACATTTTATAAATAAAATGAGTCGTATTTATTGCCAACGTTTCGGCTTGTGTGACAAGCCATCTTCAGGGCTGTTACCAATTATGGAGATGAGGATAAATCTGATGATATTTACAAATCTATGGTATACATAGATAAGTAAAAATAAATATCTGAATATTTATATAATATATATATATATATATATATATATATATATATATATATATATATATATATATATATATATATATATATATATATATATGTATGTCTAATACAAATAACAAAGAAAGTGAACATATGTATATATATGTATTAGGAACTAGAAATTATACGTTAGTAATTTATATAGCAACGTATGTAAATAATAACATGTATGTTATTACATGAATAAAATGCAAAGAAGGTGACATACCCATGGAAAAGAGAGGGAACAGCTCCGTACTTTTAGGGTGGTTTTACACTTGCTAGTTATTGCAGGAAATTTATATCAGACAGAAATTGCGACTAGTGTAAACCATGAGCAATTTATGTCTGAGATATATATTTCTATCACGAACTATAAGTGTCGACACTTGTATACCACCAGGTGTAAACACAGATTTTTACGAGAAGAATTTAATTTCAGAGATAAATATCTTGGCTACTAGCTGTATTGTCGACACTTCTATACCGACAGATGTAAACACTGATTATTTGTGCTTTTGGTGAATTTATCGCAAATTAGAACAAATCCAGAACTGTCCTATACATATCCATGACATAAATGTCTAGCTATTTCTGTCATTATGTAAACCTTCAAGAGAATATCTATCCGACACCTGACATATATTTCCTGCGAGAAGTGTCAGATGTAAACGCACCCTCAGGGACTACATTTCATTATTTATTTCTTGGTGTTCCGCTTTATGGCGATGTACACATTACATATAGTTATTACAAACATTACATATATACATTACATTGTATTATGTACTTACTTAAGACAGGGTTAATGCATCAAACACAAAATATAATATCTATAAAATTAACTGCAACGACTGTAGCAAATGTTATATTGGGGAATCTGCACAATTATTAGGTAAAAGAATTATACAACACGTAAAGAGCATTGACACACAGGAAAACGGTACCGCATTGACGGAGCATGCAATATCAAAAAAGCACTGTTTTGATTTCAAAGAAGTTAAAATACTTAACAAAGAAAGAAACACGCTGAAAAGAAAAATTAAAGAAAATATTTATATTCTAAAAAATTCAAAAACAGCTGTTAATAAAAGGACCGATCTTAGAAACGTACATCAAATTTTCCATTCTGTAATAGATTAAGACCTAATTTTTGTAACGGACGGACTTTACAAATACCACATATAGATAAAGACGCGGCCATATTGGTAGGCTTAGGACATGACTAGTATTACCCCTGCCTCCGTAGAAGATACATGAGGAGACGAGAGGACTTCTTAGTAAGGTAGGACTTTTAAAAAATGTTTGTTAAAGTTAATTTAAAATCTGGACTTTTAAAATTTTTTGTATATTTTAAATATGTTTAATATTGGGAGGTACAAAAATGGATTTGGTTGCCGAAGTGCCCCTGATGAGGTGCGAATGAATTAAGCACGAAACATGTAGGGCAGAAAAAATAAAGTGGTGTGACACAAGGAAGTACTACTTTTTCCCGACCCTAAGCCTAAAAGAACGAAACGCATTAATATATATATATATATATATATATATATATATATATATATATATATATATATATATATATACATATATATATATATATATATATATATATATATATATATATAACACACACACATACATACATATATCTATATTACTAAATTACATTATATCAACGTATTGTCTATTTACATATTTACATTACATTATGCTTAATAAGTTGGTTTTTATTATTTACACACATATATACTTACACATATAATATTAGATTGCAGTATTTTAAATTAAGTTTAGTTACATTAATCAATATTCACTCTGTATACCATAGATTTGTAAATATCATCCTCATATCCATTATTGCTTGAAGAAGGCTTGTCACACAAGCCGAAACGTTGGCAATAAATACGACTCATTTAATTTATAAAATGCAGTTTTATTCAAACAAATTGACCTAACCCAGATGATCTACATCTTTTTAATATCATCGCTTCTTAATACAAACTATTACCGATACAAGCTTCCTCTTGTTGGTCTAAGACGGTTAAAAAAAAAAAATTCTTAAAAGAAAGGCGTCAAAATTATCTGATTATTTTTGTTATATGAATGCCTTTCGCAAAGTAGAAACATTTAATGAGTTAGAAAATCGAGTCCGTTGGGACCATCTCTGGTTCTTCTGGTCGGAAGCAATATTGAAGAGATCAGTAGTCAAAACCGTATTTTTTTCAGTAATGATGCTGATTAAAGTACAGCTAAAATGCATAATATTCAATCTTTAAAATTGTTTCTAGGTGTTTTATGATAATTTTTAAAATTATTTATTTATTTTTTTTTTTGTTAAAAGATAAAGGCAAATTAATATTGCATGGTTATTCATATTTCAAGAGTTGCAAAAAAAAAATAATAATAATAATAAGCAGACACATTTTTTACAAAACCTTTTTACTTCAGTATATTGAGTTCTCCAGACTCGAGTCATAACTTTAACGCTTTTGCTGCCACCCAAATTTCAAAGTGCGGCTCAACTTTTTTTTTACAGAAAACAACACGAAAGTATTATATAAACTAAGGAAAGTATTATTAGGCACTTTTAGCACGGCAATGGAAAAATTCTAAAACATACTAAAATTAATAGAAAAAAATTGAAGGAAGTCGAATCTGTCTGAACCAACGTGGTGCTCAAAATACGGGAGGCCTAGCTGATTGACGGTTGACGCTTGAATGCTTTTTCTCTGTTACCGAAGTGAAAGAAGTAACATTTAAGGGATAGTCAAACTCCGACGCATAGTCGGACCCGACACACGGCGAGGACACCTTACTCTGACTATGCGTCGGACCTGGCAGTCAACGTATTAGAGAATCTTCTGTTTCAACGGTTAGGTTTTTACTCTGTAAAAAATCCACTGAATTCCACGAAATTGGACAGCTCAATGTGTTTTCCTATTTAATAAATTCAAAGTATTATGGTTTCAATTAAACAGTAAAAATACCAGCATTCTTTGTAAAAAAGATAATAAAAAAAAACAAAAACATAAAAGCAAAAGAAATAAATGGATAAACAAGTGAAGTAGGCAAAAACTGCCAAGCTGTGTGGACAAGGAAATTATTAAATAAAAGAAAAAAAAAAAAAAGAAGGAATTTCAAAACAAGAAATTCAGGGAATTTCGTTAATAATTGCCCATAGTCTCTGGCTTTTTTTAGCATAAATATGCTTTAGCGATGACCAAACTGGAAAATACCGTTACAAAAAAAAGTGTTAAAAAAAAGGTCCGCTGGCGTTTGTGCATGCGCGGAGGCTATGAACGAAAAAGAAGACTGTATATTATACAGTACATTGCATAGGTATGTCAGGTGGACCTGAAACATATTTATGTTCCTGAATTTAAGCAGAAGGATCTAAACGAAATTAAAACGAAGGCGACTGTTGAAATTAGACTCATAATATTTGTTTTATAAGATAAATTTTTATTTATTTATTTTGAATTTACAACAATGTATAAGATATATTTGTAGTAAATTATTGCTAGATTATATTGACATGAATGTACATGAGGTGGGAAGCTGCACAGTTGTAGTGCCCACTAGACATGAGGTGGGAAGCTGCACAGTTGTAGTACCCACTAGACATGAGGTGGGAAGCTGCACAGTTGTAGTACCCACTAGACATGAGGTGGGAAGCTGCACAGTTGTAGTACTCACTAGACATGAGGTGGGAAGCTGCACAGATGTAGTACCCACTAGACATGAGGAGGGAAGCTGCGCAGTTGTAGTATCCACTAGACATGAGGTGGGAAGCTGCACAGTTGTAGTATCCACTAGACATGAGGAGGGAAGCTGCACAGTTGTAGCATCCACTAGACATGAGGAGGGAAGCTGCACAGTTGTAGTATCCACTAGACATGAGGTGGGAAGCTGCACAGTTGTAGTACCCACTAGACATGAGGTGGGAAGCTGCACAGTTGTAGTATCCACTAGACATGAGGTGGGAAGCTGCACAGTTGTAGTATCCACTAGACAGATTTTTTTTCACAGATATACATTTTCTAGAGTTGGTCTCCTGGCCACTTGCGTTTCAGTCGGCGAATGGGGTTGTGAGGAATGTGCTGGGAGGATAGAGAGTTTATTAAAAAGTTAGGTTGGCCGTGTAGGTTCGATTGGAATTTGCGGTAGAGGGATTTGGCTAAAGGTAGGGTAAAAGGGATATTAAGGTCATTATGGAGGGTCAAATTGGAGACATAAAACGGAGCATCGGTTATTTTCCGGAGAATTTTAGACTGCATGGATTGGATTTTGTAGGAGTTGGAAGGCTTTGTTGAACCCCAGAGTTGAATTCCGTAAGCAAATATTGGTCTGAGAATGGTCATATAAATGAGGCGATTGTTTGTTAGTGTGAGATTAGATCGTCTGTCAAGTAGGTGTAGTAATAGTCTGTATCGTCGGCTGAGTTCTTGTCGCTTCTGGGTAATATGTGGCTTCCATGTTAGTCGTTTGTCAAGTGTTAGTCCTAGATAGCGAATTTAGGATTTTTGCGGAACCAGAGAACTATGGAGGAACACTGGAGGGCAGGATGATCGCCTAAGGGCAAAGGTTGAGTGGCAGGATTTCTGAGGGTTAACTTTGATTCTCCATTTGATGAGCCAGGGGATTAAGGTGTTCAATAAGATATATATATATATATACAGGGTGTCCCGTAAATGTCTAGTCATATTGAAAGGGGTGATAGAGGACCCTTAGGGGAACCAAAAATGTGTATGATGATTTCCCGAATTCTCGCCCATAAGGGAGAAAACGTCGTTTTATTGTTTTATCGAGACAAACGTGGTTTTTAGAAACATAATCGTTGTAGCTCCGTCCCAGGTGGTACTACTAGAAAGGGAGTGAAACCAATCGAAAGCTGAGTAAATTTACTATAAGACTAGTTGGGAGTAAACGTAAAAATGAATGAATGTAAGTATGTATATCTTACAAAAAGAAGGCAATTCTAAATTTCCTGACATTTTATTGATATTTCTTTCCAGCGTTACACCTCAATGGGCAGGATCTGAGATTTCCGGGTTTCAGAAAAACTTCCTCATTTAACCAGCTTTCCATTCATGTATCACAACCCTGTGTTATTGAAGTATTTGAACGGTTTAAGTACAAAAGTTTAAAAAAAAACATGGACCTGTGAAAAGAAAATTATATTTTTTTCTTCAATTTATTCAAAAAGCTGAAGGGAAATATTTTTTTTATAAATGTTTACATAAATATTAAGTAAATGTTTACTTAAAACAATAAAAAAAAAATACTTCCACGAATATAAAAAAAAACCCTAAAACAGTAAATAAATAAAATACACATTTATTTTGAATTTGTTAATTCAGGTAACTAATACTGGGTCCAGGAGGCGGCCATTAAGGAACCCCAACCATACATTAACCTCAAAAATTATTATTTTTACCTAGATCACGCATTTGAACACATTTTTACAGGACTATGTACATATTATTTATGAGGGATAGAATTTTTAATTACCACAACAAAAACGCATGGGCTCAGAATCTCAGTGAGTTTCACAAGCGTAGCCATCAGTATTAATTTAAGGTAAAGCATTTGTTTTCTAAATATAAGTACCTGTAAAAATGTGTTCAAATGCGTGATATATGTAAAAATAGTAGTTTTTGAGGTTAATGTATGGTTGGGGTTCCTTAATGGCTGCCTCCTGGACCCAGTATTAGTTACCTGAATTAATAAATTCAAAATAAATGTGTATTTTATTTATTTACTGTTTTAAGATTTTTTTTTATATCCGTGGAAGTAATTTTTTTTATTCTTTTAAGTAAATATTTACTTAATATTTATGTAAACATTTATAAAAAAAAATATTTCCCTTCAGCTTTTTGAATAAATTGAAGAAAAAAATATAATTTTCTTTTCACAGATCCATGTTTTTTTTTAAAACTTTTGTTCTTAAATCGTTCAAATACTTCAATAACACAGGGTTGTGATACATGAATGGAAAGCTGGTTAAATGAGGAAGTTTTTCTGAAACCCGGAAATCTCAGATCCTGCTTATTGAGGAGTAACGCTGGAAAGAAGTATCAATAAAATATCAGGAAATTTAGAATTGCCTTCTTTTGGTAAGATATAAATACTTACATTCATTCATTTTTACGTTTAATCTCAACTAGTCTTATAGTAAATTTACTCAGCTTTCGATTGGTTTCACACCCTTTTTAGTAGTACCACCTGGAACGGAGCTACAAGGATTATTCTTCTAAAAAGTACGTTTGTCTCGAAAAAACAATAAAACGACGTTTTCTCCCTTATGGGCGAGAATTCGGGAAATCGTCATAGAACATTTTTTGTTCCCCTAAGGGTCCTCTATCACCCCTCACAATATGACTAGACATTTACGGGACACCCTGTATATATATATATATATAGGAATTTTAATGGGGTATTGATGTTTTTAACCTAAAAAGTTAACATCTTAGAAATTTCTGAAAAAAATAACTTATTCATTTGAATATCTAGATCATAAAAATCCCAGCGACGTCGAACATTTTTTTTAACATTGATGTATTCTGTATCGATTTGAACGAATAAAATCTATTTCATAGGGTATTTGTCAGAAACCAAGACTTTAGTAAATGTTGAAATTTTTTTTTTTTTTTTTTTTTTTTTTTTTTTTTTTTTTTTTTTTTTTTTTTTTTTTTTTTTTTTTAGGAAAACGCTTGTTTAAATCACGTTTTAATGCAGCGAGTACAACGAGTACAATTTTACTACTAGCTGTTACCCAGTGTGCCATGCTACTCCTACTTTCTGTCTATGACTCTCCCTGTATCATGATTGATTAGTCCATAATGATACCGGCAGAGGCCAGGACAACAGCACTTCATCTAACAGCCGACAGAGGCCAGTAGTAGTCGATTAAAAATGGCCGTCACAATCTGAATGGTTCAGACTAGCCAATTTTTCTCGAACATAACTTTTGACCTTTTGAACAAATTTTGAAATTTGACTATTTTGACCTAGCCTAGAAGATTTCTCGTATCAAGACCTACCTGTGTGCGAAGTTTCATCAAAATCGGTCAAACGGTGTAGATTTGTATTAGGAACAAACAAACAAAAAAACAGACAGACACGTGATTTTTATATATATAGATTTAAGTACTCAATAAAAAACTTTATTTAATGCTATCGTGGAATAGGACTTATAAAATAATGGTAAGATTTATGTGTAAGGTTAAAAGGTTATTTAATCCTCCCAGAAGTAGCTAAACACAGACTATATTTATCTCTATCTATCTAGGATCGATGCCTTCTAGAAGCTAGGGGAGAGAGGTTTTTCAATATATCATCTCGCCTAGAGCATTATATTTACTCTCCGCTTCCCCCTTTTTATTTCTCGTCCATTCTTATAAAAATAATGGCATTTAGTTTTTCAGTAGGAGGGGTGAGTGGTGTATACTCTTTGCACGGTTTAACGCTTTTACTCGACAGAATTATGGTCGACGATTTTTCAGTTCGTTTCTTCCGACAAATAATAAAAACTGGATTTCAGATATCATAAAAACAATAGTCAACTTCTTGAATGTGAAATATTTCCCGAGAAAACTGTTCGATAAATCCCACACCTTCTGTTGAAGGCATTTTGTCAATCTTTAGGTTTTTCTCTTACCAAGAGATTGCTTAACATTTTCCTTCATTGTAAAGAAATAAAATTTGGTTCTATGGTTGGCATATTATCTAGGAGAGGTACCACATGGGTTCTATGGTTGGCATATTATCCAGGAGAGGTACCATATGGGTTCTATGGTTGGCATATTATCTAGGAGAGGTACCATATGGGTTCTATGGTTGGCATATTATCTAGGAGAGGTACCATATGGGTTCTATGGTATGCATATTATCCAGGAGAGGTACCATATGGGTTCTATGGTTGGCATATTATCTAGGAGAGGTACCATATGGGTTTTATGGTTGGCATATTATCTAGGAGAGGTACCATATGGGCCATCATTATTGTTTCTTGAAGAGGAAAACCCATAATAATGTGCGACACAATAATATGCGTAATTTAGTGAATATATTATTTGAATAGGCGGAATGTCATGAAAAAGGGTCACAATTTTATAATAATAGTACTTCTAGTGTGTTTACATATGAGTCACTTAGTTGACACTCTAACTAAATCCATTTTCCAAATTTGAAAGGAGAGCTTTTTTATAATTTTTTGCTAAAAAAAACTCCCAAGTTACCATTTGGATTTAGTACATAAAACATGCATAATGGTTTATTTTTGTTGATAAAATAAACTGTGGCATTTTCCTGACAACACAATTTAAACTGGGAATGCTGTTAACATATAACATTAGACTTTGACAGAGTGTAAACAAAAATGCTGATTCTGACGACACTGATTAAGTCCATTAGTTTTTAAGTACATGATCAAAAATAAAGAAGAAAAAATAGTTAACAAAATACAGTTTTAACCATACATTTTATGGGATTAAAGAATTGTACAATGCAATTTGCAATAAAAAATAAAAGTCTAGTCCTAAAATGAAAAATAAGTTGCACTTGAATCTTGACAAAAACTTTATTAAATATTGTGTAGATCCTAAGTTGAAGACTAAGATGTAGGAAGTTGGTAACAGCCCTATTCAATCCTCAAATATATTTTATTTTCAAGTTATATAGTTGCCACCAAAAATTGCCTGATTTTGACTAAGTTTGATACAAAAATGTTTTGTCCAATTTGTAAGGTCAAGTTCGATAACCATCAGAATCCTTCCACCGGAACATGGTGTTAAGAGCGAAATCCGCGCGAAAAAATCGTAACGCTTACGTTTTTGAGTTCATAAGCCTTCAGGTGCTTGTTTTACAGGTTTCTTGGCATAAAAAACGAATGAAACCATTTTTAAGGCGATTAGTGTAACCGTTTTTGAGAAAAGTTGAACAAATGTTTTTGTAACTCATTTTGTTTTGTGGGTACTTCGAATCGTGAGATTAAATTGACATATTTTCTACATCTTTGAAATTAATCTCTTCTAAGATGTTTAAATTTTGGTTACATTTGGAGTTAAGAAAGTATTAGGGAAAAAAAAAATTCATTAGTGGACATGAAACATTTTCGGATCTTCGTATATTTTTGTAAATATGTCGAAAACGGTTGGGAAATCTTGGTAAGTGGAAGGTGACCATTCGAATGCTTACTAAAGTCTCTGAAATTTTCGATGGGGCAATGTCAATCGGTGAAATGTGTGTTTTTCCCGAAATATTTTGATTTGAAGCTAACTTTTGCTCGAACGGAGTGTACACTATGCTCGTACCGATACTCAAGGCCACTTCCCGGATAGGGTTTGTTTCTTCTGTTTGCATACCCTTTTACCAAAATCTATCCAACTGTAGAATAAATGATGGTTGCATAGTGTGTAAGAAAAATAAAAAAATTACCTGGATTAATAGTTGGCTTTATTAATCTTAATTTAGTGCCTTTTTTGTCCTATTTATATGTCATTTGCTTTTTTACAGTCATGCACAATCAGTAAAAGTAATTTTTTATGTAAAGTAAATACCATATTTGTCACTCTTTTGGCTTTAGTCTTTACTCACATACACACATACTCGCATATTTTTATCAAGAGAGAAGGAGAGATATTCATCATAAGTTAATTAATATGTTCTCTGTAGGTCCAGTAAGTCCTGGATCCTGCGGGCTAGAAGAGCTATCGAACTGTAGGGTGTGGCCAAGCACTAATCCGTCTAAGTGCCATGACCCGCGCAACCTCGGAACTTGAATGCCGGGCTTAGAACCCTTTTAAGTACCGAACGGATTCGATAGCCCCTGCTTTTATCTTAACGAGCTTCGGACATTTAGTTTAACGCTCTCTCTCTCTCTCTGAAAAAAAAAAAAAATACAAAAACGGGGATTCCCATATATTGGATTCGTTGTCTTTTCCTTTTATCCGATTGACAGTTCAGATCGATACTGGGAAAATACATGTATCCGGCACTTTTAATGTAAAAATAAAATAGCCGCTCTAAATCACTGATCGCTCACATCATATCAATTATAGAAATACAATTAAATAAATAAGCTAACTGAATCATTGAGAAGAGATAGTTTACCGTAAGGCTGAGAAGTTGTAGGTAACACAAATCAACATTTGATATTAAAAGAAAAAAAATTATTTCGTTTAGAGCCTTCTGCTCGAATTCAGGAACGTAAATATGCTTTAGGTCCACCCGAAAAATCTATGTCATGTACTGTATAACATACAGTCTTCTTTTTCGTGCAAGGCTACAACGCATACGCGCGAACGCCAGTGGACATTTTTTTGTTACACTGTTTTGTAATGTTTTAGCGCGGTTACTCACTACCTCCATAGGGAGAACCCGCTTATGAGGCTGACCTCACGACACAATCCGGCGGTGTTGACTAGAAACTTTCTCGTTTCAGACCCCATAGACCACGAAAATATAGGTGGTTCAAATTTGTATATATATAAATATATATATATATATATATATATATATATATATATATATATATATATATATATAAATATATATATATATATATATATATATATATATGTGTGTGTATATATTTATTTATATGCTTGTCTGTTCGCTCTGTTCGCAAGCTCAAAAATGGTCCGATTTTGACGAAATTTGGTACAAAAATCTGTCGTCTAATTTGAAAGGTCAAGTTCGTTAACCAGCAGAATCCGCCCACTAGAAGATAGTGTTTGGGGCGAAATTCGCGCAAAAAAAATCGTAACGCTTACGTTTTTCAGTTTATATGCTTGCAGGTACATGTTTTATAGGTTTCTTAACATAAGAAAACGAATTAAGCCATTTTTAATGCGATATCTTTAACCGTTTCTGATAAAAGTGGAATCAATGTTTTTGTAAGTCATTATATTTTTGTGAGTACTTAGAATCGCGCGATTCAATTGAAATATTTTCTGCACCTTCGAAATTAATCCCAACCCAATCCCCAATGTTTAAATTTTGGTTATATTTGGAGTTAAGGAAGTATGCGAAAAAAATTATTTTTTTAATAGACATGAAAAGTTTACGGATCTTCATTCACATTTTTCGTAAATATCTCGATAACGGTTGGGAAATCGTGGTAAGTGGATGGTGACCATTCGAATGCTAACTAAATGCTCTACAAAAAACGTTCTGAAGCAATATTCGATGGGCACACGTCAATCAGAGATATAAGCGCTTAAAACTTAAAAAGGGTTTGTTTTGTTGTTTTGAAAGGGGGTTTCTCTTTGTTTATCTCACTTTTTAATTGGTTGTTTCTTGTTTTAAATTGCCTTTATCAGTAAAATTAGTATTGTAGTAAAAGAAGCTAAGAAACGGTGAAAGGTATTGGTAATAAGTTTGGAGTGGCTGTGGTAATCATGATGGCAGTGGCTAATCATGATGATGTATGCATAGTTTGTTTTGAATTCTCCTATCTATATAACCTCCTCATAGCCTCCAACTGAAGTTATCGTTATTTCTTATTTTATAGAAAGATTTAACCCAGGACCGAATGGAATTTTATTCGCCATGAAGCACAGATTTACAGTTAATTATAACAGTAAAACGAGCCAACGGCCATAGCCACGTTGAATGCACCGGTTCCCGTAGATCACCGAAGTTAAGCAACGTCGGGCGTGATCAGTACCTAAATGGGTGACCGACCACGTGCTGTTGGCATAATAATAGGGTGGCAACCTGTAGATAGCCCGGCGCTAATAGCCACATAGTTGATGCGCTGTTAAAAACGAAAAAAAAACAAAAAAAAAACAGTAAAACGAATTTGCTAGTAAAACAAGATACTTAAAGTGACAAGGAATTTTTGGTTGTTTAGGATAGAGCCTTCTCGGCAGTAGTCAAAGTAAGTACGTTTTCAGTACATAATTGTATTGACTTATACAGATTAAGAATTATCCGCTTCTGTGTAACTTGGCTACTGTCAGTTTCCTGTGATTTGTGATGCTAATCTTTCCATTTCTTCGAGATGTACATAACCGCGCTAAGATGACGCAGTTCCTGTTTGTCGGACATTTTTTTTAAGTTCAGTCATCGCTAAAGTATATTTATGCTAAAAGGCACTCGAAGCGGTATGGTCATAATAGGGTTTTGGGGGTCGCTGATTACGATGAGTGGGTTGGTTAACCTTTATCATATCAGATTGGAGGTAAAATAGAGAAAAACCGTAGGAAAAATCTACGCACACAATTCACGCGTATGTTTTTGAGTTCCCTGAGTACGAATCCGTAATTTTTTTTTTTATCTTACACCATTTTCTATAAATCATTCGAAGGTCAAATAGAGAAAAAAAAAACGTAGAAAAAAATCTATCTATAAAACATTCAGTCGAAAATCATTTTCTGGGAGGCAGTGCGAGTCAAACAAACTACAGGTTCGGACTCAGGGACCTCAAAAACATATGAATGATTTTTTTCAGGTTATTCCTCCTGTTTTTGTCTATATTTGACCGTCAAATTGCCTTGAATCTGATGTGATAACGGTTAACCAACCCGCTCATCGTAATTTGCGACCCCAAAAATCCTAGGAGGACCATACCGCTCCGAATGTTTTTTTTTAGGTCAAATGTTGACTTGTGGAATTGGGTTTCGGTTGCATGTTGAATAAAACTACTTTTTTTAACCAAGCAGTATATCTGCTAAGGTTTAAGCTTGAAATTCAAGCACTCGTCCGTTTCATGGAGGCATTTATATATATTTCTTTTTTGGTCCAAAACTGTGTGTTTTTTACACAAATGGGAAGACAAAAATTAAAAATAATAATAAATAACTAAACATATCTTTAACAATTAAAATAAAATGTCTTGATACTGCCTCGACTTCAGGCTTCGGGCTGTAGGTTTTCCAAGGTTGCTACCTTCGAGTCAGTTCTTCGATATGAAGTGTGATTGGATTAACTCCTAGTTCTCGATGGAGCAAGGTGTTTCGAAGGAATCAGGGGGTGTTTGCTGCAATCCGCAGCACTTTGTTTTGTAAAGTCTGATGTCTTTAGATGTTCGTATTGCTGGTTCCACACCACACGGGGTAGGCGTATTTGGAAGGTCATGGTCTTGCAAAGTAGTGCTTCTAGTGAAGGAAGATCGGAGTGATGTTTTCCTGTTTATCAGTGGGTACAGTTTTAAGAGTCTAGTGTGTGCCTGTCGTAATTTTATGTTAATGTGTAGTTTCCAAGTAAGTCAAGTATCGAAGTACAATCCTAGATGCCACACTCCCTGATCTTTTGGGATCCAGGAACTGAGAATCCATTCAATCGAATTTCTCACAGATATACTCAAAAAACGTTTGAGTCAGTTATTCTATAAAAATATAAACCACCGAAGCTATTCATGTTTTTTTTTTTTTATTATTATTTATATAGGTTATTTTAAGCAAATTATCCAGGAATGCAGGATACACTACCCACCCTCTGAGAAAAGTGCGTAGTTATGCAGCTCCCGTGTGACGGACTTTAAGAAACGTTTAAGCAATATTTAGGAGCGTCCTTTAATTTCGAGTATTGCTTCTGTTGGCGATATCCAAAATATTCAGAATATATTAATATAGCAGTAATATATTGTCTAGCACATTTCCTTGCCACAAATAGGTTCCGTAGTAATGGTCGTATTTAATTTTCCAAGAATATTTCCCAACGATTCATAATAATCCTTACCTACCTACTTTTTTCTTTTTTAAGAGTACGTTTTACAAAATATAAATAACATCGTAAAGTTCGTGAAAAGCCACTTCTGGTGCATCTGTTTTGTCCCCCCTCTTCACTAGTCAACTCAGGATAAACCTTCCAAATATATTAAGTAGCGAGTTTCGTTTTCACAAATTACTTCCTTATCTCGGACCAACAGTTAGCTTCCTTTAATTATTTAAATGGAAAAATGAACTATATATTTTTTTTTTTGAGAATGCGATTGAAAATATAAAAAATATTCTAAAGTATGTGAAAACCCACTTCTGGTGCATCTGTTTTGTGCCCCCTACTTCACTAGTCAACAGATTTAAAGAGGCATGAATATTAGAGCGACCCCTTGGGGTCATAAGTCACGGATTATAGACGGTGAGTGTGCTTTTGGAGATCGATGGCGTGGTTATGAGGGGCGAATTGAGAAGGGAAGGGGGAGAGAGTGTGCAAACACGGGGTTCGGTGCCCCTTTCTGCTTGGGCTAGAGTCAACACATCACAGACTCCAGTCGGCGAAACATTTCCCTCAACCCTTTTCCGGAAAATATTACAGCTATGTTAAACATGGATATGAAAGAAGTACAGTATGTTGAACATGAATTTGATCTCTTGCAGAAATTAATCAACAGCTCTAAATATCATAAGTCAAACATATCAACCAAGGCAGCACAGTACGTAAAAAGTCCGTCACGCAGGAGCTGCATAACTAAGCACTTTCCTCAGAATTTGGGTAGTGTAGACTGCTTTCCAGAACAATTTGCTTAAAATATCCTACATAAATAAAATAAAAACGTGAATAGTTCTCATTTTGTAATGAGTAACAGATCAATTATTAATTTGCATCCAGAGTTATGTTTACACATGGTACCTACTACACTACGTAATAAATACAAAAATCCTCATGTTATCGTATTTTGATCTAACGCAGGAACAGGATACAGTCACTCTAGTGGTAGAAAGCGCTCCTTGCGGCGGCTTTGTGAACCTACGACTGCCGGCTTTTCTATTCAAATGTATTACAAATTAAACCCCCGCTTTCCGATTGACCGATTCAGCTCATTTTTACAACACTTCTTTCTCATGAGTTACCCACGACGTATACCGCGTTTCGTTACAATACAGCAGAAATTACGACCGGTATGAGTATATTAGGAATTTGGGTCCGGAGTAAACCCCCCCTTCTAATGAACCGATTTAGTTTATTTTTACAACACATATTTACCTGTAGATTACCACTACGAATACCGAGTTTCGTCGAAATATACCAAAAATCACGGCTGGTAGTGGCGAATTGGTATTGTGGGTCCGGAGTAAACCCCCCCCCCCTTCTAATGAACCGATTTAGTTCATTTTTGTATCTCACTTTTCTCTCTATATTACCACTAAGAATACCAAGTTTCGTTGAAATATAACAAATATTACGGCTGACATAGTCAAATAAGTGTTTTGGGTTCGGGGTAAACCCCCCCTTCCGGTGGACCGACTTTGGTGGTCAACGAACTCGTTCACTCGTTTGCTAATTGAATGCTATATACCAAGTTTCGTGACGAAAAAACAAAAACTCTGGCCGCTATCGTGTTAACAGACACACATATATATATATATATATATATATATATATATATATATATATATATATATATGCATATATATATATATATATATATATATATATATATATATATATATAAATTTTAACGGGGGTCATTTTCGGTGTCTACTAGGTAGGATCGATAAAGATTTGAAGAAATTTTTCAAAAATTCCGTCATGAGTCCAATCTCAATAGCTACTTTCCTTCGGAGGAAAGTGCTAAAAGGAAATCCTAAAGCGTTGCAGGTTACTCAGATTTACAAAACGCCATAAAGCACTTTATTTTTAACAAGAAGGCACCTCAAAACCCTCAACGATGGAAAGCGTAGTGCTATATAATATTTGGCGACATCCGAACTGCGTTGAACGTCCAACTCCGAAGTTAAAAAATGTTAGGTGGGGCGAGTAGTGATAAATGTCATTTCCTGGGACAACCTCGAGTCTGTGAAAATACAGATGTCTGCCTGCACCTATAATGAATGCTCTAAAGTAGCTTTTATCTTTAGCGTCGATTGAAGCTCCTGCGTTATTGTGAGGGAGATATAACTTGTCACTTGGCTGCGGACAGTTTGGGGAAGGTGGAGGCGCTTCTAGCCAATGATGGCGTTGCTGGGTTGCCACTCCTCCCTCTCCTACTCCCGTGCCTAGGCAGTTCGGAGGGTTGTAGAAATCGGAACGTCAAGCCTCCTCTAAACTTTCCCCAAGTGACAAGTTTTACCTCTCGCACTATACTACTACTTCAACTGGTTGCAATGTAGTACAATCATTATGTCGCAGCCCTGACGTACAAGATAAACTTTTTGATCGCTAGATTCAAAAAGAACATTGTGCTGGTCACGCTGAATTCATTTGGCTACTGCTGCACGCATCACGCGGAGGTGTTTTCATATTTCTCTTCGTTCCTTTTATCATTAGAGAGGTTAGTCGTAATGGAGGAGGCAAGAAAACCAGATATACATCATGTACTATCCAGTGGAGAACCAGCAAAACAGATATAATAATAAGAAAAACACCCTAATTTGCGCTAAAACCAGTGTGGGGCAGCATGAGAGAGCGTCTTTTTCAACCCGCACCAGTGTGGGAGCAGCTGTAATACGATTAAATTCTAGAACCTGATGTAATTTGTCCAGAATATTTTTGAACGATTTTCGTTAAAGCTCTGCCCACTATCGCTAAATCATTTTCTTAATTATTTAAATAATCATCAGTAGAGCTAATTACATCAAACTACTGTCTATGTATTGTACTTCAAAAAAAGTAGCGCATTATTAGAGACATAGGTTTCGGAGTGCTCTAAAATATTTGGTGCTACTTAAATCAAGTTGGCATAAGGATGTGAATCCATAGATAATGGTAAAGGGTTAAATCGAAACACCAGAAGCCATTACATCAACCAAGAAGGACAGGTGATCAATGTTGCTGGCTATGTATTGGATTAGGAGATAAATTAGAGGTAGGCGTAGGACAGGGATATGAGGGGAGAGGCTGTGGCAGACCGCGAGGCCTCTAATAGCCTAAATCAGCTCCGAGGGCCGCTCATCTGTTGGCTCCTAGCTACGACATGTGGCTGTGCATAGTGTATAGGCTGTTCTTGATGTGTTCTCATTTGATGGAATAGGAATAATTTTCAGTGTACAGAATAGAGAACAATTTGATATATAAAATAACAAATAATACAGCTTGTATATGAATTAGGGATTGGGTAAATCGTGAAGGGATAGAAAGTGGTGGAAGAGTCGGGATTTAAAGGTTTCTAGGTTGGTAGAATGGCGGACAGACAGAGTTTAGGAATTCCATAGCGAGGTGGCACGGGTTACAAATGATTTTTCGAATACTGCAGTACGGTGGGAAGGAATATAGAGATCGAAAGGACAAGATCGGGAGTTACGGGAGTGAATAGAGGATTTAAATTTAAGGAGTTGAAAAATATAAGAAGGTCTTCGGGATTGAATTACTTGGTAAAAGACTGAGCCGAGGAGGTACTATCGACGATAGAGAAGGAATAGCCAATTTAGTTCCTGGTAGAAATATGATATGTGGTAGTCTCTCTGGGTATCCCGAGGATAAAACGAATGAAACAGTTCATGAGGCGTTTAAGTTTTGCTTCTAATATCATCCCAAGCACAGCATTGTCTATGCCGTATGATAGTGTTATATGGTAGCCGGAAATCCAAAATTCCTTTATTTATTTTTTATTCTTTTCTTTGTCTTTTAAAGGCCAGTCAACCACTATTGGGTCATTTGTGCCTCTTCGTCCGTCCATTGGTAGCATCGAAAGCAGAGAGAGAGCCCAAAAAAAATAATTCTTTTAATATCATTCCTCCTGTGAAAATTCATTTAATATCATAAAACCTGGTATCCCCATGGTCGTCTACTTGCTAACGCTAAGAATTCTCTCGTGGGAGGATATTTTATCTATGGGTCCACTGAAGGAAATGGATATATTAAGGGTGCAAAACCATTGATAGCACGTCACTACTGTCGAAAAAAAAATCATAAAACCACCATTTAGAGGTTAGCAGAAACATCAGGTGGGTAGAAGAATCATGTGAATTGCCATTCTATCAAAGTAACTCATTATGTTGCATTCCTTAATAGTTAGAGTTCTTGCGTTTTCTGGCAATCGTTAGTTCGATTTTCAGTACTGCACATACATTTCTATAATAAAACACGTTTTATGGTGGTAAGTTTATATTATCTCTTGGTCTTTATTTCTTTATATAGTGATGCATCTAAATTTTTGTAGTTTGTTTTAGTAAATGAATTTATCTTCAGTAACACTAATATTATCCATTCTGTGACTCTAAAAAAATCATCCTAATTTATGAAAAAAAAAAAAAAAATCAGTACCGTAACAGGCCACTAAGGGCCCAGAATAGGAGATAATGTAGAGGTGTCTGATTCTTGACCATACGACACGCTAGGGAGATAGTGTGGTCAGTTGTATTCTCCGGCCGCCTGACTTTCCCCTTTGCAGGTACCCATTAACTAATTTAATAAGCCGGGTGAGCCTAGGGACGATCTGAACCCCAAATCCAACTCTCCTCGAACGACGAAACTGGGAGATAAAAATCTTTAGTCCAATCTCGGGTTTTGAACCTGGCTCCTCCAGTTCATTAGTCGAGTGCTCTACCACTGAGCTAAACTATTATTATTATAATTTAAAGCTAGGTCCATTTTTCTAGTTCCAATTAGCATATATATATATATATATATATATATATATATATATATGTATATATATACATATATATACAAATTTGTCGGTTGGCTTTCTAGCTGGGTCAATAATAGATCATTATTAATGAAATTTGATATTTATGAAGTTACGTTCGGCCAAGAACATTGTTTTTTGGGCCAAATTCTCAAAGAATAATCGTAAGGCTTAAGATTCTCGTTCATAGGCTTGTAGGTGCACTTTTTGTGGGTTCTTTAGAGACTATGGTGTCAGTTGAAACTTTTTCTAGATGTTTGATAATTATCATGAATTCAAATATCTCAGTTTGTATTATAATAATTATACAAACTAAGAGATAGGGAGTACGTTCTTTAATGCTATGCTAATGTTCTATTTTTTATTTTTTTTTTATTTTTTTTTTTTTTTACGGCGCATCTACATCTAGGTAATTAGCGCCAACATCCAGGGTGCAGCGAGGAATTTTACCAGAGAGCCGTGGGATGATAAAATTCCTGCCGGAGGTTGGGAATCGAACCCACCATCTCCCGCTTATGAATCCAAGGCGCTAGCCATTAGACCACGGGAGACCCCGCCAATCTTCTAATTTCTCATTATGGATTGAAATATTCATTCTTATCAAAATGCGTCTATTGGTCTATATATTAATATTTGTCTATATTTTAATATTCCTTTTTAGTTAGTAGAAGAACTTCCCTTAGGACTGTGTTAATATTTATTTTCACCTTCCAAGTCAAACGCTTGGAGATTTTCTTTAAACAGAAACCATCCAATAAGTAGCCTATATCCAATAGTCTGCTTCTATTTAATTTTTATGTATTTCCCCCCTTTAGATTGAAGAAGGTAGCCCGAGGGAAAATAATACTGGACCCACTCGGAGAAGAGAAAATAAGCTTTTCCTTTTTTTAAAACAAAAATAACGATTTAGCTTCCCTGAGACGGTAGGAGTTCCCGCGCAAACAGTCTTCCCGCCTTCAGCACTCCAGCTGTTTTTTCTACAATGACTTATTGCATTTCGATGTTATTTCAAGAAACAATCCTATGTTTATCCTCCCTTTTCCAATATCAATTCCTTCTACATCTTATTCAGTAGCTGTATTTATTTACACTGTGAATATCCCAGAGCCAGCAATATTGATTTTATGAGTAAATGTACACAATGTTTTAAGAACATACATGATAGTAACTCAAAAATTTTATGAGTAAATGTACACAATGTTTTAAGAACATACATGATAGTAACTCCAAAATTTTATGAGTAAATGTACACAATGTTTTAAGAACATACATGATAGTAACTCCAAAATTTTATGAGTAAATGTACACAATGTTTTAAGAACATACATGATAGTAACTCCAAAATTTTATGAGTAAATGTACACAATGTTTTAAGAACAGACATGATAGTAACTCCAAAATTTTATGAGTAAATGTACACAATGTTTTAAGAACAGACATGATAGTAACTCCAAAATTTTATGAGTAAATGTACACAATGTTTTAAGAACATACATGATAGTAACTCCAAAATTTTATGAGTAAATGTACACAATGTTTTAAGAACAGACATGATAGTAACTCCAAAATTTTATGAGTAAATGTACACAATGTTTTAAGAACAGACATGATAGTAACTCCAAAATTTTATGAGTAAATGTACACAATGTTTTAACAACATTATAGTAACTCCAAAAGTTTACATATTGAAATACTAGTGAATTTCCTTTAAAAATGTTGTTTTAAAATATTTTAAATTAATCTTTTGGAGGCCCAGTGGCCATGAGTGTTAAGACGTGAGCACTTAACGCTACGTGCCAAAGGTCGTGGGTTCAATTCCCACTATTGGGTGGTGGCTTTTCGTAAGAAAAAAGAAAATGCATCAGCTTTTTTGCATTCGGTGAGTATTTGTTTTATTGTAAGTTGTGTATTTCAAATTTTACTAAGTGGTTACTCTTGTCTTTTCCCAAGTCCCAAGTGGTCCAGGCGGGGCCTAGTTTGGCGTGACATAATTTTCGCAATTCTTAAGCGGGGGTCCACGAAAATTTATCTACTTTCGATAGTGGACAACTAAATTGTTGGCTTGACTTCATCTATCAATGTAGGCAGAAAATATTTTAAGAAGCCCAGCCACTGTTATAAAAAAAAAGTACGACTTATTTCCGCCGACAGGCACTCCGTTCATATCTCTAGTGCAATAAGGAAAGGAATAGAAGCAGTTATTGGTACGGTTTCATCATCCGTTGAAAATATAAAATAAAACCTCATAGAGAAGGAAGCACCACAACAGAAAACTGACAATATCCTAAGCGGAAATGACTCTACCACCCTCTCAACGTTCACTCTAAGAAAACACCATTAATAATACGTTTCTCATTTTCTTGCCTTCTTTTAGTAAAATACTAATTTTTCTGATAAATGCAATTAAAAACAACAAAAAAATTAAAAAGCAAGTTAAATGAAGACAAAACCCCGTTCAAAAGAAGAAAACTAACACTTTCGAAGATTTATACACTTTTTTCTCCCATTGACATCGCCCCATCGTGAATTGCTTGAGAACATTTTTTGTACAAAATTCAGTAAGCTTTCGGATGGTCACCTTTCAATGTCCCAACTGTTTTCATGATATTTACGAAAATGTACGAGTTTCCAATAATGTTCATGTCCGTTAATAATATTTTTGTTTTTCGAACATTCTTAACTCCAAATGTAACCAAAATATAAATGTATTTTTTTTTAGTTGAATTTTAAACATGTAAAAAATATCTCAATTGAATCCCACGACCCTAAATAACCAAATCAAAAATGAGTTACAAATTTTTGTTTCTACTTTTCTCAAACACGGCCATAAATATATACAGCTTTAAAAATGGTTTCATTCGTTTTCTTTAGTCAAGGAACATATAAAACGTGTACGCAAGCATATGAACTCGAGAAAGGAAGTTTTACAATTTTTTTTCTCGCGATTTTCGTTCCAAAAACTGTGTTCGTGATCTCTGGGATCTGAAATATGAAATTCCAGATTGCTTCATAACGTTAACCTCATAGGCGGGTTTCCTCCTTATGGAGGAAGGGAGGAACCGCTTTACAAAAGTTACTCATGACTTTTCGGAAGACAAATTAGTTCAGAAATAATATTTTTTAAGGCACAAAGAAGTTTTAAGTCCTCGGAGCATTTTTCTGCCCCGAAATGAGGTTATTAAGGGAAGTGTAAGAGATGTAGCCATTATGCTAAATAGCGCCGTAATCACTTTGTTTTTGCATAACATTCTCGGCGGCTCTTGTTTCCCGCCAAAACCTTCACGACTTTATTATCATTTCCTCAGAACAGTTTTCCTTAGAAAATGCTAACATTAGTCCGTTATGAATTTTATTAAACCGCTCTTTCCTTAAATTGAATTTTAAATGATAATTAACTGTACTCAGGTTTTAACTAATTATCTCCTACAGTTCTGCGTACTTAAGCTTGCAACTGGGGACTTACTAATTAAATGTTGCTCCAATTGGGGTCTTAAAGTCAAAATATAAATTGCTGCTTTATCACAAGTGTTTTACGAATAATTCTCTTAGATGAAACTTTAATAAATATACAATAGTTTTCCAAGATTTTTAATTTTTTTCGTAGATCCAAAGGAGTGTCAGAATGATATTGTAGAATTTCTCAAAGCATAGCATAAATGTGATATATTGAATCCTGTAAACATATAGTGTATTTGTAATTTCGTTATAATATAACAATATTATATCATAATGTTAAAGTGTAACATTATATTAGAATGTTAAAGAATAGAATAAATGTGATATATTGAATCCTGTAAACATATAGTGTATTTGTAATATCGTTATAATATAACGATATTATATCATAATGTTAAAGTATAACATTATATTAGAATGTTAAAGAATAGAATAAATGCACAATATTAGAAGTTAACAAAAATATGCTAAAAATGTCATATAGAGAGACGTTTGAAATAATCTAATATTATACATTTTGTAGTTGTTTGGTATCTATTCATCTGGAAATACGGTTATTTAGAAAGTGACAAAAATATTGACATGAATTCGAATAATAATGTAGAATCATTTGTGTTCAAAATCGGACCATAACTCAAAAAGTCCGTCACGCAGGAGCTGCATAACTAAGCACTTTCCTCAGAATTTGGGTAGTGTAGACTGCTTTCTTGAACAATTTGCTTAAAATATCCTACATAAATAAAATAAAAACATGAATAGTTCTCTTTCAAATTTGTAATGAGTAACTGATCAATTATTAATTTGCTTCCAGAGTTATGTTTACACATGGTACCTACTACACTACGTAATAAATACAAAAAACCTCATATTATCGTATTTTGATCTAACGCAGGAACAGGATACAGTCACTCTAGTGGTAGAAAGCGCCCCTTGCGGCGGCTTTGTGAACCTACGTCTGGCGGGCTTTTCTATTGAAATATATTACAAATTAAACCCCCGCTTTCCGATTGGCCGATTCAGCTCATTTTTACAACACTTCTTTCTCATGAGTTACCTACGACCTATGACGTATACCGCGTTTCGTTACAATAAAGCAGAAATTACGACCGGTATGAGTATATTATGAATTTGGGTCCGGAGTAAACCCCCCCTTTTAATGAACCGATTTAGTCTATTTTTACAACACATATTGACCTGTAGATTACCACTACGAATACCGAGTTTCGTCGAAATATACCAAAAATCACGGTTGGTAGTGGCGAATTGGTATTGTGGGTCCGGAGTAAACCCCCCTCCTAATAAACCGATTTAGTTTATTTTTACAAAACATATTTACCTGTGTATTAACACTACGAATACAGAGTTTCGTCGAAATATACCAAAAATCACGGCTGGTAGTGGTGACTTGGTATTGTGGGTCCGGAGTAAACCCCCCCTTCTAATGAACCGATTTAGTTCATTTTTATATCTCACTTTTCTCTCTATATTACCACTACGAATACCAAGTTTCGTTGAAATAGAACAAATATTACGGCTGACATAGTCAAATTAGTGTTTTGGGTTCGGGGTAAACCCCCCCTTTCGGTGGAGCGACTTTGGTGGTTAACGAACTCGTTCAACCGTTTGCTAATAGGATGCTATATACCAAGTTTCGTGATGAAAAAACAAAAACTCTGGCCGCTACCGTGTTAACAGACACGATAGCGATATATTTAAATATATATATATATATATATATATATATATATATATATATATATAGATATAGATATATATAAATTTTAACGGGGGTCATTTTCGGTGTCTACTAGGTAGGATCGATATAGATTTGAAGAAATTTTTCAAAAATTCCGTCATGAGTCCAACCTCAATAGCTACTTTCCTTCGGAGGAAAGTGCTAAAAAGCCGGCCGTCGACTGGTACAAAGCCCAGAATAAGAACATTTAAATACAACATTCAAGGCTAACTATTTTCATGTAGTCCTATGGGTTCAGGAGAGTGAAACAGGGTCCTCTCAACGGGCATCTAAGTTTTTGCGGGGCTGTCCCATAAGGGTAAAAATATTAGTTGAAAATGTAAAAAAGTAGTGTTATTCAGCAATGAATTTAGGAAAGAGTAGTGCTAAAATGCATTAACCATTTTCCTACATATTTTTGTACTACGAAAAGTCTCTTTTGTTCTTTAATAAACACAAATTGAGAAATAAAAGCATGTTTTTAAATGAAGCACATAGAGGAAAATCCCTCTACAAGGTGGGATCCCAAAAGCCACTCTTGGAAATGATAGGCCTAAACACTTGTCGGATCTAAGCATTAAAATAAACCTATTGCTCGCTGATTTCTATAAAAATAGCCATTTTTTCAAAAGCAAATCTATTTAAAGATGTCTTTATCCCCAATTTCATGTATATATATATATATATATATATATATATATATATATATATATATACGTGCATCACTTCTATGAAAAATTTTAATTATATATTAGAAGTTCACTGTATTATTTTTATTCGATTTTTTAACGTCTCTCTATATGACATTTTTAGCATATTTTTGTTAACTCCTAAAATTGTGCATTTATTCTATACTTTAACATTATATAATGATATTACAAATACACTATATTTTTACAGGGTTAAATATATCACATTTATGCTATGCTTAGAGAAATTCTACAATATCATACATATTTATTTTTTTCAAAGATATTGCAACATATTTTTGGAAATCCAATATACTGTTACATTTATTTTTATGTTATTCTGCTCTCTGCCGAAGATCTTATAATACTTTCTGACACTCCTTTGGATCTACGAAAAAAATTAAAAACTTGGAAAACTATTGTAGGGAAAATAATGTATGTATTAATACAGAGAAGTCCAAAATTGTACTTTTTCACTGATGAAGAAGGCCACATCCCAATCCCAAGTTTTACGTTGATGGGAATGAACTTGAGCAAGTTAGGCGTTTTGTTTATCTTCGAATACATTTCTCTTCCTCCGGAGTTTTCTTAGAGGCCTCAAACTACGCAGTATCCAAATTCAATATTGCACTTAACGCAGTTCTCAAAACCAGATACCAAACCAAACGTACGAAGAGGAACTCCATGGACAAACTGGTAAAAAGCATAGCTCGCTTTGTATTGCTAGTATGGGGCTTGAGATGTTTAGAAATGTTAGATCAGGCATAAATTAATTTCTGCTGCATCTGATAAGAACTACCCCAAACTACCTAATACGACTCGAAACAGGTATAGATAGCGTAAGCTGCCAGGTGATCAAGTCAGCACTACTTTCGCTCCAAAAGCTATTACTTATGGACGATACCAGACTACCCAAATTATGTTATATTAGGTTAATAAAACAGAACTTAGCTCCCTCCAACCCGAAATAAAAATGTCTTCTTAGTACAAAAAAAAAGATAGATTACCTTTTACGATAACCGAAATTACAACAGCCAAGAAAGGTATGAATTAAGAGGAGACAGAGGTCGATGGTAGTTTGCGTGACAGTAGTCGATATAGCTGAGAGAGGGGGTTTCGAGAGACGTCTCACCTTTAGCGAGCAAGGCTCGTCATCTCGCAAATTACAGCGATTCACACTGATGGCGTCATCGCACTAATACCGGTCTCATAACTACTGTAGCCATCACATAACCCCAAGCTCGTCTGGTGGAACACGGAAAATATTTCCATTAAACTGAAAGCAAAAATAATGGGTCATCTGTTCTCAATTTATTTATCACTCACATTTTCCCATATTCTCTCTCTCTCTCTCTCTCTCTCTCTCTCTCTCTCTCTCTCTCTCTCTCTCTCTCTCTCTCTCTCTCTCTCTCTCTTTTTACATTATATATATATATATATATATATATATATATATATATATATATATATATGCTATAATGTACAAAAAATGTAAGATTGAAAAGGAGGGAACGTAAACCGACATAACTTATGGGATGACCTGATACAAGACAAACTATATACTATATATATATATATATATATATATAGTATATAGTTTGTCTATACGTTCCCTTATTTTTAAACTTACATGTTTTGTACATTATACCACTAAATAAACATCTATTTATCACATTTTGGTTGGTGAAACTATTTCATTCTGTGCTGAATGTACATTTGAAATGGATTTCCAAAGAAACCACTTACGCCATGTTATGCTTTGGGAATTTCGATAAAGGAGGAAATTCTACTTCAAATTATCAACAATTTGTAGAAATATTTGGCGAAAATGTCATTAGAAGCTGTGGTTTAAACGATTTCGAGCGGGAAACCACAAGCTTGAAGACTAGCCTCATACAGGTCGACCAACAGACCCGACGTAATTACTTATGGGATAATCTTATATACTATATATATATATATTTATAGAATGTAGTGCAATAAATATATACATGAATTACTTCTCTATGAACGTTTGCATTATATTCTAGAAGTTTTAATATATTACTGTTATTCGTTGTTTTTTTTAAACGTCTCACTATATATGTTTAATATATATTTGGAAGTAATAATATATCATCATTTTACAATAATATATCTCTACCTGTTTTTTTTTTTATATATCACGTTTGTAATATGGCCTCAGAAATTATATTTTATTAAACTACTTCTATACTTCATAAGTACTATTACATTTTATTTTAAACATACTTTTAAAAATTAAATATATTACATTTGTTAAGGATCTTTATGAGTTATAGTAAAAAAGAAGAATTTTAATTCTTTCCGTACTTTTTTAAAGTAACAAAAGTTGTGAGTAGTTGGATTATTCTTTCTAATCATCCCAATTTATTTGTAATAATTTTACACTCATTGTGTAATGTTGATTCCGACCTCCCCCCCCAAAAAAAAATTGTGAGTTTTCAACTTGTCATTTAAGTGATGACTCTTCAAGCAACTTTCGTTTGCTGCTATTAAATGGATAAAGCGTTGAGCCGTTCCCCCGTGCCGCCATTCAAGAATAAATAAAATCGTATTAGGAAAAGTCTGTGTTTCAAACCTTAAAACCCGCTTTCATAAGCTCTAATTGAATTGCTTTCCAAGATAAAAAAAAAAAAAGGTAAAGAAAAAGCAGAAAAAAACTCAGCTAAACGGGTTGATTACGGAGGCTCTCATTAGGAGAGGAGGCAATTATCGAAGGCTGGTCAGGTGGAAGTGTTAATCCGTAAAAAAGCTTACGGGGATGCGGTCTCCCCCCCCCCCCCCACCACCATTCCTAACCCCTCCACCCTACCCCAACCAGCGCCCTCTATCAACGAACCCTTGTAAAACGGACTTTATTGTTTAATTCCCTAATGGAAGGAAGAGCCCACAGCTCTAATTGTAGTATCACTCACGAGTAATGCCTGCGCCACATCCTACTTCTAATACAGGCAATGTCTTCTTAGCCTTAACTGGAAAAACTGAAGGAATTCAGGTAATTGGACGTCTCAGGTAGCAAAGTTACCTCAGGACGGAAATGCCAAAGAAAAGTATTAAATAGTACAAATTGTAACTTACTGGTGACAGTACTGAGTACATGATCAGACATAAACGTACCTGAAAAAAGGAAAAAAAAATATTATATAAGGTAATTAATTTATAAACAGACTATTTAAATATTTTCAATTCATATCAGTCCAATTAAAAAGATATTTTTATCACAATCAATAAAAAGTCGGTCACGCAGGAGCTGCATAACTAAACACTTTCCTCAGAATTTGGGTATTGTAGACTGCTTTCCAGAACAATTTGCTTAAAATATCCTACATAAATAAAATAAAAACATGAATAGTTCTCTTTTAAATTTGTAATGAGTAACTGATCAATTATTAATTTGCTTCCAGAGTTATGTTAACACATGGTACCTATTACACTACGTAATAAATACAAAAAACCTCATATTATCGTATTTTGATCTAACGCAGAAACAGGATAGCGGTCGAAACGCTGCGCACAGGAGCGCAGTCACTCTAGTGGTAGCGCTCCTTGCGGCGGCTTTGTGAACCTACGTCTGGTGGGCTTTTCTGTTGAAATATATTACAAGTTAAACCCCCGCTTTCCGATTGACCGATTAAGTTCATTTTTACAACACTTCTTTTTCATGAGTTACCCACGACGTATACCGCGTTTCGTTACAATACAGCAGAAATTACGACCGGTATATTAGGAATTTGGGGCCGGAGTAAACCCCCCTTCTAATGAACCGATTTAGTTTATTTTTACAACACATATTTACTTGTAGATTACCACTACGAATACCGAGTTTCGTCAAAATATACCAAAAATCACGGCTGGTAGTGGCAAATTGGTATTGTGGGTCCAGAGTAAACCCCTCCCCTCCTAATGAACCGATTTAGTTTATTTTTACAACACATATTTACCTGTGGATTACCACTACGAATACCGAGTTTCGTCGAAATATACCAAAAATCACGGCTGGTAGTGGCGAATTGGTATTGTGGGTTCGGAGTAAACCCCCCCTTCTAATGAACTGATTTAGTTCATTTTTATATCTCACTATCTCTCTATATTACCACTACGAATACCAAGTTGCGTTGAAATATAACAAATATGACGGCTGACATCGTCTAATTAGTGTTTTGGGTTCGGTGTAAACCCCCCCCCCCCCCCCCTTCCGGTGGACCGACTTTGGTGGTTAACGAACTTGTTCAATCGTTTGCTAATTGAATGCTATATACCAAATTTCGTGATGAAAAAACAAAAACTCTGGCCGCTATCGTGTTAACAGACACACACATATATATATATATATATATATATATATATATATATATATATATATATATATTCTTTTTAATCCTAGGAGGCATGGGGTCATTAAAGCAGTCTTCCTTTATTACACCACTTTATTTATTGGGCCCGACATGTTTCGTGCATCTTTTCTTCGCACCTCTTCAGGGGCACTTCTACAACAAAAAATAATTTTTTGTACATCCACACAAACCTTTTTTCTACTATATTAAAACTATCAATACGATCTTTGAACTGTTCCACATAAGCCATTAAAACATTATCATGCTCATTAAATGTTACTCCTACCCTAAATATTGCAAAAATTATAGCTAAATTACATATTTTATAAAAGGTGTTGAGTCCTACCTTGCAAGAAAGTCCTCCCGTTACCAAGTACTCCCTCTGGAGTCCGGCTTAATACTAACCCTGTAAGTGGATTGCCAAAATGGCCCTGTCGTTATCTGTCCTGAGTTGTTGTCCTAGTAAAGTCTACTCGTCAAATATTTTTTATACATTTTTGGGTATTAATCTATTATTCCATAGAAAATTTGGTGAACATTTTTCAGATCAGTTCTTTTGTTCACTGATAGTTTCGAATTTTTTAAAATATAAATATTTTCTTTTATTTTTCTTTTCAGGGTATTTCTTTCTTTATTTAATATTTTGAATTCTTTGAAATTGAAACTGTGTTTTTTTGTTATTGCATGATCCGTCAATGCTGTTCCGTTTTCTTGTGTGTCAATGCTCTTTACGTGTTGTATAATTCTTTTACCTAATAATTGCGCAGATTCCCCAATATAACATTTGTTACAGTCGTTGCAGTTGATTTTATAAATATTATATTTTGAACCTGATGCTTTAACCCTATCTTTAATATTACTAAATACATTGTTTATTGTATGTTTATATTTCCAGCCAATTTTACAAACATCTTTACATATTGTTTTTATTTTGTTTTCTATAAAGGGATGATAATCGAACGTAAAATATTGCTTAATTGGATTTACATCTTTGTCAATATTGTTATTTAAAACCAATTGTTTCCTTCTTTGTAAAAATAAGTGATTATTTAACGTGGTTTCTTCTAATCTGCCGTTATTTTTAATGAAAAAATGATTAATATTAGTTTGCACCAATAATCTTTGTTTTTTGTTCGATATATCGGAATTATCATTAAGACCTCTTTTACGCTTATTATTCTGCACTTCCTTGTTTATTACTTCTGTTTTAACTTTTTTAGATGGCCTTGATTCAATAAAAGTTTCAGAATATTTTCTTTTCTTTTTGTTCTGTAAATCGTTAAAAAATTCGTCCGGTAAATTAAAAAGTTGAGGTTCAAATTTACATTTATCACTATTTTCCGGAAGGTCAATTAATCGATTATAATATGTTATGTGTTTTTCAGCTCTTTTTATTTGAATTTCAATTACATCCCTAGGGTAATTATTTTCCGTGAATAAATTTCTCAATTTATTTTTTATTTCACTGTAAAATTTAGGAGATGTTCTCCGTAAAGCTGATAATGTTCTGTTGTATAAAAGGTTCTTTTTGAAATTAAAAGGGTGGCTGGAGTAAAAATGTATAAAAAATATTTGACGAGTTGACTTTACTAGGACAACAACTCAGGACAGATAACGACAGGGCCATTTTGGCAATCCACTTACAGGGTTAGTATTAAGCCGGACTCCAGAGGGAGTACTTGGTAACGGGAGGACTTTCTTGCAAGGTAGGACTCAACACCTTTTATAAAATATGTAATTTAGCTATAATTTTTGCAATATTTAGGGTAGGAGTAACATTTAATGAGCATGATAATGTTTTAATGGCTTATGTGGAACAGTTCAAAGATCGTATTGATAGTTTTAATATAGTAGAAAAAAGGTTTGTGTGGATGTGCAAAAAATTATTTTTTGTTGTAGAAGTGCCCCTGAAGAGGTGCGAAGAAAAGATGCACGAAACATGTCGGGCCCAATAAATAAAGTGGTGTAATAAAGGAAGACTGCTTTAATGACCCCATGCCTCCTAGGATTAAAACGAATTTTGATATTTTGGGTCATATACAAGAATAAATAATATATATATAGATATATATATATATATATATATATATATATATATATATATATATATATAAATTTTAACGGGGGTCATTTTCGGTGTCTACTAGGTAGGATCGATAAAGATTTGAAGAAATTTTTCAAAAATTCCGTCATGAGTCCAACCTCAATAGCTACTTTCCTTCGGAGGAAAGTGCTAATAAGACAAACGTCGAAAAACGATGATACATTTTAACACTATTGTCTACTGGACCTCCCATTATGGGGTCACGAAGCTGTATTATCATCGGAATGCATTGTGTGTCAGAAATTTGTGGCAAGATATGTAACCGAAGGGGTTCAACGAGTAAATACATTCTTGTTCATACATTTTGGTAGAAACTGTCGTCACTGTTATTGGTTGCACTACTGTGGATGAGCAATTTTTTCATAAGCAAGTCCACGAGCAACTGTTACTACCTCAACGGTAATGCGTTTAAGGAATCAATAAGGTATAAAACTATTTTTGACCTTTATTGGCATAAATAGTATAAACACTCGTATACATGAGTGTATTTATATACACGTGCATACATATATTTGTATTTATTGGGAAGTTAGTTTGATTGTATTTAGTTTGTTTGATTCGGAAATTTCACACCTTTAGCATGTCATTCAATATTCATGAATCTGTCATCCCCGACATTTTAAAAGGTCATACAATGAATTGAGCAAAATTAAAAGTATTTGGATTTGAGACTGCTATTTCTATACAATGGTTGTCGCCTAAAATATTCTTGTATCATTAATATATATCGTAGATATAAATGCAAAGTATTGTTTGTGAAAAAACGTTTTTTTTTTTGTTTTTTTTTTCATTTTTAATCTATACTGGTTGATGTTAGACTGATGTACGTTGTGGGAAGTTCTCCAGAATTAAAGGAAAATAATTATCAATTACAGAAAAACAAACAAATGATTGTGCATTAAAATATATCATAAGATAAAATTTATGTATAAGGTACCAAACCACTTCTCATATTCGATACTTTGCATTTGTATCGACGATATGTCATACGAGAGCTGAAATCGTTGTTTCATAAACGCTTGTGTCTAATTGCTATAAGTTATTTACATGGGTCTATTAATCGGTATGACATTAGCACCTCCTAACCGCTAATGCGTGTTCAATTAAGGTCATGGGTTCGATTCCCACTATGGGTGGTGGTTTTCGTTCGAAAAAAGAAAAGGCATTAACCCTATACTGGCTAGAAAAGGGTGAAAATTATAGATAAACTGTTCTAAAAGTCGTTCTCAATAATAAATGGACGTTAACATTTAAACAAATGTTAGCTCGCAGTACTAATGAACTGCGTTTGTCATTGAAGTTCAGGACATGTTTTAACGATAAAAGGATCGACTTATGATTAACTCGATTACAAAAGCTCGGATAAATATTCCTGAGTTTTCTGACATTTCTGAAAAAGCACATTTGGAAAGTCGCTAAAATGCAAAACGATGAACCCTCAACAGGAGCCAGCAACTATCAACTCTGAGGGAGATAGGAGATTTTAAATAGACTTATTTTATTTTTTTAAAAAATAGTATTTTTTTTAATTCCAAAATATCTTGTTTATTTTATTTGTTAATTTTTTTTTGTTGATACATATTTTTTGTTTCCCCGAACCAATTGTAAAAAATATGTTTATGTATTGGTTCAAATAAATATTGATTCTTTGATACAAAACAATTCTCTTTAAAAGCTTGTAGATACAGCTCTACCAAAAACGAATGGAATATGTCAGCTAAAATTGTGTACTTTACGGAAAAAATATTATGTGACTTGAAGAAACCAATGTTCGAGAAAAATAAATAACTAATTAGTAGCTAACGATCACATTTGACCATTTCTTGGAATTTAAAATCAATCTAATAATTCAAAAAGTTTTAAACAACGCGTTCTGTTTAATGGGAAAAAAACAGGAGAGGTGCACGAACACTGGTCGACGCGGAAGCTGTACAGCCGTTGTCCGAACAAAGAGGACTGTAGATATCAAACAAAGAGAACTAACAAACTACTGGACAACAGAAAAAGACAAACAGAGACCGAGGGAAGGGATGGAACTGTGAGGGGGCTGGGGGGGGGGGGGGGGAATAAATGCGGGTAAATAGGAATGCTGACCGTCAGTGAAACATTCAGGTCCCTGTAATGGAATATTTGATGGAGACGGTAGCTCGCTCTGGCAGCCTCGCAACCAACTAATGCTCCAATAGCGCGCCCTTTACAAGACTCTCCCCACTTATTCACCTTTATTGAGTGTGTAACATTCCATCGTAATCAGATGCTAGCCTTCACCAGCCCTGCTAATGCTTCAACAGTAGAGTCTTTACAAGACTCTCCCCACTTATTCACCTTTATTGAGCGTGTAACATTCCATCGTAATCAGATGCTAGCCTTCACCAGCCCTGCTAATGCTTCAACAGTAGAGCCATTACAAGACTCTCCCCACTTATTCACCTTTATTGAGTGTGTACCATTCCATCGTAATCAGATGCTAGCCTTCACCAGCCCTGCTAATGCTTCAACAGTAGAGCCTTTACAAGACTCTCCCCACTTATTCACCTTTATTGAGTGTGTAACATTCCATCGTAATCAGATGCTAGCCTTCACCAGCCCTGCTAATGCTTCAACACTAGAGCCTTTACAAGACTCTCCCCACTTATTCCACCTTTATTGAGTGTGTAACATTCCATCGTAATCAGATGCTAGCCTTCACCAGCCCTGCTAATGCTTCAACAGTAGAGCCTTTACAAGACTCTCCCCACTTATTCCACCTTTATTGAGTGTGTAACATTCCATCGTAATCAGATGCTAGCCTTCACTAGACCTGCTAATGCTTCAACATTAGAGTCTTTACAAGACTCTCCCCACTTATTCACCTTTATTGAGCGTGTAACATTCCATCGTAATCAGATGCTAGCCTTCACCAGCCCTGCTAATGCTTCAACAGTAGAGCCATTACAAGACTCTCCCCACTTATTCACCTTTATTGAGTGTGTACCATTCCATCGTAATCAGATGCTAGCCTTCACCAGCCCTGCTAATGCTTCAACACTAGAGCCTTTACAAGACTCTCCCCACTTATTCCACCTTTATTGAGTGTGTAACATTCCATCGTAATCAGATGCTAGCCTTCACCAGCCCTGCTAATGCTTCAACAGTAGAGCCTTTACAAGACTCTCCCCACTTATTCCACCTTTATTGAGTGTGTAACATTCCATCGTAATCAGATGCTAGCCTTCACCAGCCCTGCTAATGCTTCAACAGTAGAGCCTTTACAAGTCTCTCCCCACTTATTCCACCTTTATTGAGTGTGTAACATTCCATCGTAATCAGATGCTAGCCTTCACCAGCCCTGCTAATGCTTCAACACTAGAGCCTTTACAAGACTCTCCCCACTTATTCCACCTTTATTGAGTGTGTAACATTCCATCGTAATCAGATGCTAGCCTTCACCAGCCCTGCTAATGCTTCAACAGTAGAGCCTTTACAAGACTCTCCCCAATTATTCCACCTTTATTGAGTGTGTAACATTCCATCGTAATCAGATGCTACCCTTCACCAGCCCTGCTAATGCTTCAACAGTAGAGCCTTTACAAGACTGCCACTTATTCACCTTTTTGGTGTGTGACTTTATATCGGATTTAGCTGTTAGCCTTCACCAGCCCTGCTATGGCTTCAACAGTAGATCCTTTACAAAACTGCCACTTATTCACCTTTTTGGTGTGTGACTTTATATCGGATTTAGCTGTTAGCCTTCACCAGCCCTGACTAATGCTTTAACAGAGAGCCTTTGCAAGACCGCCACTTATTCACCTTTATAGCGCGTGACTTTGTATCGGATTTTCCTGCTAGCCTTCAACAGCCCTGACTAATGCTTCAACAGAAGAGCCTTTACAAGACTGCCAATTATTTGCCTTTATAGTGTGTGACCTTACATCGAATTCAGCTGGTAACCTTCACCAGCCCTGACTAATTCTTCAACAGTAGCTGCTAGCCTTCACCAGACCTACCTAATTAGTTCCCCAAACCGAAGAGCCTTTACAAGACTGTCTGTCTCTCCAAATTTTCACCTTTATTGAGTGTGTAACCTTATATAGGAATAAGCTCATAGCCTTCACCGTCCGTAACGATGGGTCCAATTGCGCGGCCTTTAGAATACTGCTACCCTCTCCACTTATTAACCTTTATTGAGTGTGTAACCTTACATCGAATTCATCTGCTACCCTTCACCAGACCTAACTAATGCCCCAACAAAAGTGCGTTTACAAGACTGTAACGCTCTCCAATTTTTCACCTCATTTGAGAGTGTAACCTTAAATTGGATTCAGCTTCTAGACTTCAGCAGCTCAAACTTACGCTCCAATAAAAGAGCCTTTACATTACTGCGACCTGTTCCACTTATTAACCATTATTGACTGTGTAACCTTACATCGAATTCATCTGCTACCCTTCACCAGACCTAACTAATGCTTCAACAGAAGAGCCTTTACAAGACTATCACTATCTCCACTTCCGCACCTCTGTTGACTGTGTAACCTTTAATCGGAATCAGCTTCAGGCATTCACCAGCTCAAACTTATGCTCCAATAGAAGAGCCTTTACATTACTGCGACCAGTCCACTTATTAACCTTTATTGACTGTGTAACCTTACATCGAATTCAGCTGGTAGACTTCACCAGCCTTGACTCCATTACCACGGCCTTTACAAGACTATCATTCTCTTAACTTATTCACCTTTACTGAGTGCGTGATCTTACATCGGCTTCAGCTATCAGCCTTCACCAGCGTTGACTCCACTACCACGGCTTTTACAAGTCTGTCATTCTTTCAACTTATTCGCCTTTACTGAGTGCGTGCCTGTCATCGGATTTACCTGCTAACCTTCACCAGCCTTGACTCCAATTGCATGGCCTTTACAAGACTTGCATCCTCTACTTACAAGAACACCATATCGATTTTCTAAAAGCCCACATTAATGGTACTGTACATACAAGCCAGAATTCTCTTTTAACCATACAAATAGCACTTAGATGCTAAAATCAATTACCAAGAGTCCCATTCGAGTTGAAGACATTCCTAGGGAGCCTGAACCCCTTTAATCGGGAGTATGTATTCACTTTGTTAAGGTTACCCTTTGAGAAGGCTATGCCAGCCGCGCTAACACCCTATTAATAATGGGCAAAGGGTTCAAAGGGAATACTCGACGAGTACTGGAAGGCCGGAATCGGATACACAAGTAACGGCTACTGAATAAATAACAGTCACCGATACTCAAACCATTACTCTACATTTATCATTCTTATCGCCCACCAAAGCCCTTCTACTGTGCTTTCTCTGATAATTACCTCATAGGTTTTAACCTTACATCGAATATATACATCCTTCCATATGAAAATTGAGTTAATTTAACCCCTGGTGTATATATAGTGCCTGACAGACGTAAGGGAAATTTCAGTGAAGTATGTTGGCAGAAGTGAGCATCTACACTCTAGATGCTCATTGCTGCCAACATACTTCACTAAAATTTTCCTTGTGTCTGTCAGACACTATATATACACCAGGTGTTAAGCTCCCATATGCAGACTGCGTTAAATAACTGGTTAGCAGAAATCATGAACAAATTGACTAAATACTTCTGCAAATGGAAAATAAAAAACAATAATTTCAACCCCGAACAATATTATTTACAAAGTTGGACCACAAGGTTAAAAATGTATGACCAATTAAATCCATGGTCCAAAGTAATAAAATACCTGGGTCCTGCTCTTGAAAAGGATCAAAATTCACTCAACACTTCATATAAACATTTATATATTATGTAGTAATAAAACGTGAACTAACGTAGTGAATTGAAGGGGAAGTAAATACGCATTTTACATTTCACTATTGTTTACATATCATCATATTTATATTACAATTTCTTTATATGTGTATATATATATATTTATTGTTATAAGACATTACAACTGTTGATGGATTCTACCCACAACTCGTGTTCAAAAGAGCAAATAGCAACTTAGCGAGCTGTAAATAACGAAATAAATAGATAAATGTAAATGTAATAAATGAGGCCATAAAGAATTTTATGTATGTAAATTTTTTGAATTTTACAGGTTTCTCTAACGTCCCTCAATTGAAAGCAGATATCTTGTAATGATTTTGTTGACTATCAAAGTTATCAACAGGAGTTCGAACTAAATTTTTACATCCTTAATTGAAGAAGTTGGGACAAAATTGAGTCAAGCAACATTTTTACCAAAACTTATCTCTAGCTGCTATATGTTGGATATTATGTGGGACTATCAGTCTATGATGCAAATTCTACTAAAATATTACTACAAGCTCTGCGTGGTACTTCATCTTGTTGCCCCTAACCATTTTAACTGATAGTACCACATAAAATCCAACATAAATCAGCTTCATTTAAGTTTTGTTAAAAATGTTGCTTTGCACTATTTTGCTCCGATCCCTTCAAATATAAATAGGTTATAATCTAAAGTGATTAAGCATAAAAGAACTATATAAACTGCACAAACAAACTTGTTGTAGGTGATCATGAAATTAAAATGTTTATTTTTTATGCGAATATAATTTAAAATATATAAAAAAAGTCCTATATAAAAGTTATATAAGAGTCCTTAAATAATACATTATCAGTTCAACATATAGTTGGTTTTCAGTCCTGTGAACCATTATTTTTAAATTCTACAATTTTTTTTTCATTCAAAGCGCAATACATAATCCATTTCAAGTTCATTTATACCTTATTTGAAGTATAATGCTTTGTTTTCATGGACTTAATCTAAAAAAACTAATTGACTTCACTTATATTCCCGTAAAGCGTTTATATGAAATCCCATATATACACTTCATTCCAAGTCCATTGTGGACTAAAATTTAGGCATTTATTTATAAGAAATTATTTTTATATATATTTCTTTATTGAATATTACATCCTGTTTATAAATACATCTGGTAATATGATATGTGATACAATAAGAAGGTTCTGTGCTCAAGGCCTCCCAACTTCATCCTCGATTCACGCCAGAAAGACGCTCAGATGACGTTGAGAGGTGCCTACACAAGCTCCCTTCTGCTCCGACCAGTGGTTGGAGTCGAAGAGAGATCGGTGATACACAGAAAATTGTCGCACTTGAACAAAGAGAAAGCCATTGCTAACACTTCACTTGGTCACTGCAGCAGATCTCTAGGCCAATGTCTTTTGAGACGCCTCGGTGGAGAGAGTGGGTGGGTGACACTTGATAGGGAGAGGACTTCAGGGTTTTAATGCGTGGAAAGTTTAGGATGGAAACGTTGGAATCTGGATAATACAAAATCTTGAGAGTGGGATATTGAGGTCTTTAAGGAGGTTGAGATTGGAAACGTAGAAGGCGGCATTGACTATTTTTCTTAGGACCTTGGATTGGAATGTTTGAATGCGTCTGATGTTCGATGTTTTCGCAGTTCCCCAGAGAAATAAGAAATTAACGAAGTTCAGTGCTTGCCAGTTTTTACTTTATAAAAAGAACTTTTAAGTACGATTTAGTTCGTGTTACAAGGGAGAAGGACATTCTTGTAAAGTCAATGTGACTTTGAAGCAGACAATGAACGAAAACCCAGCAAACATGATTTTTAACTCAAATCCAATGATCTGCTTGTGTTCAGCAACATTTAACGAGATCGGTATGTGAAGAAATATACATATACTAGAATGTTTAACTTTTTCCAACGGCCATAGCCACGTTGAATGCACCGGTTCCCGTAGATCACCGAAGTTAAGCAACGTCGGGCGTGGTCAGCACCTGAGTGGGTGACCGACCACGTGATGTTGGCATTATAAAAGGGTGGCAACCTGTAGATAGCCGTTAAAAAAAACGAAAAAAAAACAAAAAAAAACAAAACTAGGATGTTCACGATAAAAGAATACTTTAGGCGACAAACAACCTTTAACGTCGTAGGAAGGTTTCGTAACTATGTTTAGTGTGGGAAGACAAGAACAAAAGAATTATAAAAAATACATTATTGTATTGTACAATTTTCAAATAAAGATATATATATATATATATATATAGTGTGGGAAGGAGGCATATCCCTAAACTAAGACAGTGCTCTTTACAATATGTTCATATGTAACGAATCTGAAAACCGACGATTCAGGAATTTTCTGTGAGAAAGGAAGAATGCATTAACGGCGGCTATTAGAGCATATATAAAAATAAATTTTTATCACTGATTCCTGATATCACAAAAGTCTGTGAATTACTTAGAAATTATAAAATCGTTATCTATTATTCCTGTTGTGATCAATAGTATTTGGAGCAGCAACAAAGCAGCTCGTTGAACGGAAGGTACATTGTTAATTGACGTTATTTCCAGTTTGCCGACAGTTCAGTTAGAAACAGTACTTCGTAACTATAAATAATACATTCGTTGAAAATTTACAGAGCAATTGAATTAACAATGGCTCTTCCTCAACTATCCCAAATAATCTCTCTCTCTCTCTCTCTCTCTCTCTCTCTCTCTCTCTCTCTCTCTCTCTCTCTCTCTCTAGCACTCTACATCCCATATCTCTATTTAACCCCATTAAGTTCTTATGGATAGATGGACGTATAAATAGCAGTGCTTGGCAGCGCTCAGTGAAATTTGTACCCGTGAATACGATGAGAATATTCATCTACTAACGAGTACTAAATCTGTAATCATGAAACATTTTCTTGAAAATACAGGTGCCACTTGGTACTTATCACTCTTGATTTGCACTCAGTAATCTTGGATAATTTAGGCAATTGCATACGTAATGTACGATCGCGTAGATTAATAAAATTGCAACTCTAATTATACAGGGTGTATTGCAAGTTAATGGCAATACTCCAGGGGGCGAAACAAGCAAATGTAGTCCAACGCCGCCAACCACACATTTCTATCTCACTCCGTTCCATACATGTGCCGTTCTAAGTTTTTTTTTTAAAGAAAAAAAGCGTGTTGTTTGTAGTAAAACTCCAATTTTCTCTGCTTGTACAAATTTGTTTTTCTACTTTTCATTATATATTTAAAATTAGCAATAAATTTGTTTCAAGACTCATGCATATTCGATCTTCACAAATATCTTACTTAAACCGGAATATTCATTCAAGACGTATAAATTAATAAAAGCCTCTTTTTAACAACTTTTCGAAAATCACTACTCTTCCAAAAGAAAATCCTGCAGGCTGCCGAATCTTACAAAAGTTGTAAAGCTTAATCAGCTTTACAACAATATACTCTCAGCTAAGATTTTGTCTCCATTCCATAATGAATTTGAATATACGTTGATAAAAAATGTGTACAAGCAGAGTACATTTTGCAGTTAGTTTTAACTATTTACATTGAAAATAGGTAGGACTTCGGCCGCCATTTTATTGCTAAATACTAAGCAATACCAAAACTCAAAATACATGCTTTTCTTTATTTTTTGAGTACTTTTTACAAATTTAATAAACACGTGGGGTTTGGCGGGTAAGCGGGAGATGGTGGGTTCGATTCCCACTGGCGGCCAGAATTTTCTCATCTCACGACTCGTTGGAAACATTCCTCGCTGCACCCTGGATGTTTGCGCTAATGGCCTAAACGTCGACGCGTCGTTAAAATAATAATATTTAAAAAAATGTTGAGTAAAGAACTATCGCGCTTCATTTGATTGTGTGCTTGATAGTTAAAACTAAAGGACTTGCGATTACAAATAACACATCTAAGAGATCTCGATGAGAATACGAAGAAGTTCTTTGCAATTCTGCTGTATTTCTATCAGTTTAAAACATATTTCACTTGTGGTTTGCATTTGCGTGACACCCTGTATGTAAAGCTTTAGAGGGGCAATTTTCGTTATCTAGTGGGTAGTGTCGATGAAATATTGAAGGAAATGATTTAACTTCTTTTTTATGAGTGCAACCTTAATAGCCACATGTCTTCAAAAAGTTCTAAAACTCAGGAATTGACAGAATGGCTCGTTAGTATTAACAGTATCGCATACAGCCAATAGTTGATCAAGCCAAGAATTCGAATAATGTGTCTGATATGCCCCTCTTGATTTATCGTGGTGCTGAAATAGGCTCAAATTGCAGAAAAATTCGTGTTGGGTACTTCGTAGCTTGGTATTTGTAATGTAAAATTTATTTAATAGATTTTGGACATGTCCGTTCATTTATGGAGGGAATTACACGAAATTTAGTAAAACTGTTTAAATGAATTTATAAACCAACTTTTAGAGGGGGGATTTATTAAATTTACTTAAACTGGATTTTATTAAATTTGCCAGATGATCTTAAGAGTGAATAGCAGCTGTTCAGCTCCCATAAATATGGTAGCTAAGAACTCCCATGGAACCAATAAGAATTGATTCCGCGAGGATATGTTAGTTTGCTTGTATTAAATCCTAGCATTTCAAGGAAGTTGGGTATCGTCCCTCTTGTACTGAACCACAGGCCTTGCACAATATAATTCCTACTTCCATAAGCTTCATCAATGTTCTCTTCGTATGTGTAAATTTAGTGTATATGGCCTTTCTCTACCTGTCAAGTGCTGTTGCCTGGATTTGATCATTTCTTTCATATCTGGTTGTCGGATCAATTATGTATGCGTCAGTTGTGTTTTCCTGAAATGTTATGATGTCAGCATATCACGAGGAGCCATCTTCAACCACGCCAAAGACTTCTACGTCGCGTTGGAAGCATTTTTCTTGAAGGAGAGCGATAATTCTGTTTGAGGTTATGGTGACACCTAGTGACAAGGAGCTTATTGTTTGGGCATCTCCCAAGCACTTGTGCTGGTGTTTCATTTTCTCTGCCGCAGTTGCGACACAGGGGTCCAACATTTGATTCTCCCATAACAATAGGAGCTCCTCTCAATGGCACATAATTGATATTCAGTTTTAGATCATTTGTTAATTTAGAACCAGACATATTTAGAATAACGTTCATCGTATTAAAAAAAAAAAATCTTAACAACTTGATTGACATTTTTTAGTTAAGAAACAAACGGAAGATTTAATATCAGACCATATTAAACGGCACATCATGTCCTGCAATATGCAGTATTGGCCCTCGAGACCAATAGCTAACTTAGTGTGGATGTGGAATATGGCGAAGTGTAAACGGATGTTAACGGAGCCAACCCGACCCCACGCTCTTCGCTTTGTTTAACTTAGCCGAATTCGATTCGGCCTTTAATTAAATTAGAATCCATTAGCCGCAAATGGTGTTGTGCGGCTGAGAGCCGCAAGTTCTACTCAGCCGCTTCACCTTGCAGCACGATGAAAGGAATCGTTCAGGCGGGCTGATTGTTCCAACACCCAACACAGAGCAATTTCGGTTTATAATATTCATCTGCTTAATTGCACGGGTAAACTCTTCATGCTGGCAATAAATTTATTGCTTAATTTGGTGCTCCTCAGAGTTTAAGTAAATTCTCATCCTCCCATGTGTCACATTTCCCCATAAGACCATTACTTCTGATGAACTTAAGGAAGAAAACCTAGGAACACTAGGTTTTAAGTCTCATGAAAAAATACACAAGGTACCAAAACCTCGAACATAAGTTCCTCAAATAAGTAAGTACAATGAAAGATACGTATTATCACAAAAAAAAAAAAAAAAAAAAAAGAAAACATTTTTAGCAGTGGAATATTATTAGGTATGTTGTGCCTATCTATTACCGACAATCTCTGTGCAGATTTTAAGGTCGTTTATAATTTTGTTTTTGTTATTATTTGGGGTTATGTTCTCCTTAGTTTGCAAGAAAAATTCTTAGTTTTGACTATTGCCAACCTAGATAATTGTTATTTTAGCATAAATATGCTTTAGCGATGACTAAACTGGAAAAAAAGCGTTACAAAAAAGTGTCCGCTGGCGTTCGCTTATGTGCGGTAGCCGTGTACGAAAAAAAAGACTATATGTTATACAGTACATTTCATAGGTTTGTCGGGTGGACCTAAAGCATATTTATGTTCCTGAATTTGAGCAGAAAGCTCTAAACGAAATTTTTCTTATTATGTTCATATATTTTTGTATCTTTTTCTTTGTTGCTTTTTCTGTTATTAAGTGTGCCAGTTCGAACTATTCTCGCAGTACTGCTTGTTGGGCGTATTTAATTAATTCCTCTAAGAATTTTAAGTAATTTATAGCAGCGACCGTGGCTTTTGGATTAGTTGATACAATAATAGCTGTTATCCTTGCGGAATCTAACTTGTACAAATCTTTCAGCTATATGTTCAAGTCCTGGTATTTTCGTAACTTCTTGTAAGATTTCCGAATATTCTCATCATTCGGAACAGCGATATCAATAATATCTGTCTTATTTGCCTCGTCAACGATAAGAATATCCGGTTTCTTGTGATGGATATTTCGGGATGTTAACATTGCCTTTAATTATACCTTTCGCTAAAAGTCTTTTAGGTCGTAGCGGTAATATGGAAAATTCTTTTTCTGCGAGAACTTGGTGGTATATCTTGGCCGCGTTGTTGTGTCGTTGAAGATTATCAGATCCTGCAAGGATCTCACAGCCGTAATATGCTGAATCGACTTATACGGTTTTTGGTTTAAAACTGTCTTTATATATACAACTATTTTTCTTCCACTTGCCAATATGTTGGCAGCGTTTTCGCTAAGTCAATAAAATCCCTTTTCAAGCAGTCTCTAATGTTGAATGTTTTCCAATGTAATTTTTTTTTTATTCCGGCCACGTCGAATTACTTAACACCCAATAGATGTAACAGCCTTTAATGTATTTCACGAAGTAAAATAATGATCAATTCTTTGATACGTATTCTGTTACACCATGGAATCTAGTTTCTCGGGATAACGTTTGCCCTCTATGCTTCCCGTAATTCATGTAATATCTAAACGAACAGCCTTTTTATTGCGTTTATAGAGCCTTTGAATGCTGTAAAGTAATTAAAGGTATTACAGAATTAAAACATCATAATTACATAAGTACTGACATCATACAGTAGAGCTATCAACAAGTTCGACAATGAGGTGTAGGTGTTGCTCCGCGCCCAAGGAGGAGGCCCCTAATCTCAGCAATTAAAGCAAAGTTTCATTAACAACTTGTGACTTGAGTAATGTTCATAATCACCTTATCACTAACGAGTTTCCTGACGCCACCTACTTTTAGTATAATTGATTGAACAATTACACGCTGCTACGAACTTGCAGGTCGGGGAAACCTTTTAATCCAACTTGCATATTTAAACTACTTGCTGTTTCAAAATGAATATCAGGGTTTTAACGCTTTATAAAGTGTATTCTCTCTTCCAGGTCTTCAGGAATACTGTGTTGTGTTATGAAACATTTTGTAAGCAAATAATTTGCTCATAGGTATTTAATTCAACTGCGTTGATGAAAATATTTGCCTACTTCGAACTTGAATCTGTGTTCAATGAATGAATAATTTAAGCTATCACTGTATTTCATCGGAATGCGCATATTACTAATCCCAGTACATTGCTTACTTGTAGTGGAGAATGTACGGATGTTTGCGAATTAGTCTATAGATGGAGACAATTATGCGGAATAGCGTTCTCTTCCACAAGCCTTCATAGGCCGAGCCAGGGAATCAATAAAGGATTTATAAAGTGAAGAAAAGATAGCAATACGAAACATTTAACCCTGGATCAGGCGCAATCCCCGGAGTACCATAATCGAGCGCAACCGTCCTAAAAACACTGTTCTCCACGAAAAACCTCCTTCAAACCAAAACATGCTTTCTTACTGTTTTCAAATGTACTGAACACGAATTTGAAGTCAGATTCTGTCTATCACGCACAGTTTCTTGAGAAATTCTAGTTTTTTATCCAAAAATGTGAGTTTTTTGTAAATTTGACGAATTTTTTTTGGCATCAAAACATAGTGAAAAAAATTCAAAACCCCGATGATTTTGAATTTCAATAGTCCAAGAACTGCTTACTTCATACAAAACATTAGGATGCAATATGTCCTTAAAAATACATTTCCTGCATAGTCACCTAGACTTTTTCGCCCCAAATTTGGGTGCAGTTTCGGACGAACATGGAGAACGATTCCACAAAGACATATCCAGAATGGAAAAAAGATATACTGGCAAATGGAATGAGAAGATGCTGGCGGATTACTGCTGGACCCTGCAGCGGGAGACAGAGGAGGAAGAGTACAAAAGAAAAAAAAAATAGTCATTGACGATGTGTGTATATTTTTTGAGTTGTGTCATATCTAGTATTATACCTGATAGCATGCAGGATTCAATTAATTATATTTTACCGTTGAAAAAGAAAAAAAAAATCTGTTATAATAAAGACAATAATTTTCAAATACAATTTTTCATTTTTTCCAAGTTTCTCCTCTTTTCTCTCAAAATCAGAGGGTGATAGAATTTTTCTGAGTTCAGATTTGGACTCAGCACACCTGAAAACATGAGAAACAGGCAAAAATGTTCAAGGGAGGGGAGAAAAGTTTTTTTTTGCAGAACAGTGTAATTAATAATTTATAATAATAAATGGCAGCCGCCATTTTTGGCCTTAAATAATTCCTATATGCATTTCAAGGTTTAAAAAAATTGAGAACCTCTGTAGACATCTATGAAATGAAATAAAAGTTAGAAGGTTGCTAATAGATTAATCAGCTCAATGCATAAAAATAAATAGTAAAAGCACTGATTTTGAGATATGGCAAAGTACATATTGTTCAGTTTCAGGCATCCCACCTCTTTCAGAGAGCTCCATCACCCAAACCAGTACATATTGTTCAGTTTCAGGCATCCCACCTCTTTCAGAGAGCTCTATCACCCAAACCAGCACATATTCGCTCTCTCTAGATGTATACTCACAGTCAAAATCATGAAAATAAAAAAAGGCTTAGGAACTTTTCTAAGCCCTTGAATATTTGATAAAAGTTAGCCAACTATCATTATCAATAAACACATTTTCTGCTGGTCAGATGAAATGTTTTCTTCACCGATTGCAACCTGACACCCTGGCACGTTGTAATAACTACTATAACGTTTTCTTAGGAAACCATGGTAATTGGGCTTCTTCATCCTCAAGGAATTTTTAACTGACAAAGGCTGCCCAAAAGCAGGCCAGAACCTCCAAAATAAATATTATTCCAAAAATTGGCCTTTATTTCTTGGTCGAATCCCAACTATTCCTACTTCTTGTAGTTTATTCTTTGTAACTTTCACGATATGCTAAATAATCATACACATGGTTAAGCGGGGGCTTTTGATAAGAATTAAAATTTTGACTTGACGTCTTAAATAAAAAATGATCCAGTTTAAAATGAGTTTCATTACAACAAGAATGGGAATAAACCTTTTCTAAGACGAATTGAAGACATTGAACATTCGGCGCGCTGACTGGTAGCCGTGAAAGACTCCAATCTTTTATTTATAAGAAGGTTTTGTTCGAGCCTGGAGAGTTTTAACAGCCCATAGCAGCCCTCTTTAAGGAACAAGTTTGAATGGACTACAACTTCCATTTCGGATTTCAGCCAAAAGTTAAGCCTCCGTTTAATAATCAGGAAGTATTCCCTTCTTCTCTTACTTTCAGTTTCTCCAGATGTCAGGGATTGGAGGAGGTTGGTTAAGTTCGCTTTAAATAGATTTCGGTCAATGGACTGTCATTTAGTATTGGATAAATATAGAATATTAAACCCTGCCATTTGGTGCCGATATATATTTCTGTAGAATTCGAGATAGGTACGTAGGAATAAAACTCATGTGGCTTGTTGACATAATTAAATAGCATTGCATCCGTATATCATACAGCATAACTGTCAGAATAGCATCCAAAGTTCTTTATTCTTCATAGATTCACTGTCAAAATACTCTGCACGATTTACACTATGGAGGATCACTGTCAAAATACTATCAATGGTTCTTTTATTTCTATGCTACATAGCATCAAAATCAGAATCCCTTTCAAGAATCTATGCTATTTTTAATCACTTTCAGTATATAAGCGAGGGTTCGCGTCGGCCAGTAAAATATTGGTCAGCACGCCTTGCAGTGATAAGCTGTCTCACCCTCAGAATATTAGTCAGGGTTCGCGTCAGTCAGTAAAATATTGGTCAGCACGCCTTGAAGTGATAAGTTGAATCACTCCCAGAATATTAGCGAGGGTTAGCGTCGGTCAGTAAAATATTGGTCAGCACGCCTTGAAGTGATAAGTTGAATCACTCCCAGAATATTAGCGAGGGTTAGCGTCGGTCATTAAAATATTGGTCAGCACGCCTTGAAGTGATAAGTTGAATCACTCCCAGAATATTAGCGAGGGTTAGCGTCGGTCAGTAAAATAGTGGTCAGCACGCCTTGAAGTGATAAGTTGAATCACTCTCAGAATATCCACGAGGGTTCGTGTCGGTCAGTAAAAATTGGTCCGCCGCCTTGCAGAGCTAAGACTGGCTTTTGTCAGCTGTTTTCGAACAGATTGAAATGGATTTGTTCAATATTGTGTGATATAATCGATCAATAACTATCAAATAACAAAAAATTGTTGTTGAAAATTCATGGACTTAGATGATTTTAATACTCAACGCCTCAGACGTAGTACTGCATAATTACCATCTCGAGCAACGAAGAGCACATAGAACAGTTTATTAAGTAGAACAAAAAATATGAATATCCGATAACAAGAGGATGTGTGTTCTGGAATGAACAAATAAACTGAAAGTCATGACAGAACTAGAAATACCGGCATGGTTTGAGATTGCATACGTAGAAGGTAATAAGAGACGAGAGTAGAAGGCTGAACGGGAAGGTAGTGTTCCCCTCCACTTGCAGATCTTGATCAGCAGTGGGGGTATTGAACAGATTTCTCTATCAAAGGTCTTTAGAGGTGGTTCTAGAATATTTTTTCCCTTTGCTTTCTTCTTTTGATGTTAAATAGTTATTAGGCTTTTGAAATTATTTTTTAGTAAATTGTCATGGTTTTAGAGTACCTAGTGTTTAAAAATATATATCGCTATTTCACATCTTTATAATTTTAACTACACTTTACGTACAGTTACAAAATGATTATATATATATATATATATATATATATATATATATATATATATATATATATATATCTGTACCCCGGAGGTAAAGGAGACCAAGTCCATTTTTTAATTAAATTGACTTAAAAACGTGTTCTTAATATGGAGTTTTGAGCCATATAATGGTATGGGGCACTATGTCCTGTTCTCATTAATAACGAAGAAAACCAGAGAAAAATAAAATCCTGCCCATTTTCATAAGAGGTAAAAGACAATATGTGAAGGACTTGGTTTTCTTTCACTATGATCAATACTTCCAATTACCTATCAATGCCAATAACAATGTGAACAATTTATATTAAACTGTTTCTATAAGTAGGTAACGAAAAAAAATTAATAGTTCAAAGTTATGAAAAATTGGCTCTCCTGAACATTAACAAATATGTGACATGGTGTCATTTACCTCCGGGCTACAGATATATATCCTTCGATTTTTAATATTAGTAAGTAGGTCTATCCTTAATCAAGCTAAAAAAACCTTGTTTTATTTTATTTTTTAATTTTTTTTTTAAATTTTACTGCTATGGTCATTAGCACCCTTCTATTGTATTTCGATTTCCCAATTAAACCTTGGAAATCTTCTACCTAAACGCTATTCCCATTCTCTGTGTTGATATAATCTTTTTACGTAAATACTAATTACGATGTTTACTCAAGTGATTAGTTTAGTACTCTGTAAAAAAGATGTTTACGGTTGCTAAGTTGGATGGAACCCTACAAGAAACAGCTTGTGGAGCCTTCTTGGCCTAGTTCTGGTAGAAGTTACAGAGGAGTTCTTTGAGCAGTAAAACCGTCTAGGGTTTTCTTATATGTGGCTAAGTAGTTTACTCTGTTTTCCGATGGTTCTTATATATTATTAAAATATTGTTCACTAGGTCTTCAGTTATTCAATATAATTGTATTTATATTTCACGACTCAAAATTGAGAATGATGCTTGAATATTTTGATTTTCCTCTCAAAAATACCAGACAGGATAAAAATAATGAGTAAATCGAAAATGGTTGATACATAAAGGTAGATGAAAGGTGCGGAAGCTTTATGAATGCCCTAGAAAAGGCTTTGACGACAAAAAGTCATAAAAAATTAAAATGAGGCTGTAAAGTTTTTCCTTCTGAAAATATCGCGTACTTTAGATCTCCTACAAGTCGAGATGGAATAGCTTATAACTGTGTTCTGAGTATTAGGGCTGTGAGGATTCTGCTTTTAACGGACCTTTCATATTCAGCAAAGTATTCATATACTATTTATGTATACCTATATCTATATATATATATATATATATATATATATATATATATATATATATATATATATACGCAAGAAACCGTGTTTCTTTAGGAAAAATCCATATTTATCGCTTGAACGAAGCTTTGTTGAAATAAAGAAAAAGAAAATGAACCGAGATTATTTCTCATACATCACTAGTATATATTAAAAAATAAATAAGATATAAAAAAAGAATAAAAAAAAAGAAGATGTATGAATGACTAAACATGTGAAAAGTAATAACAAAAAAATATATATATATATATAAAAAACTAAAATAAAAATAATGATAAAAAAAACTAAAATCAAAAATAATATAACAAAATAAAGTAAATAAATAAATAAAAAATAAAATAAAATAATAAAATGTATATATACATTTTTTTTGTGTATGTTTTTATACATCTGAATCTGGTTCTTATATATATGCAATAATGTTTTTTTTTCTGAAGCATGGTTCTAACAAATGCAATTTTAGAAACACACCTCCATCCCAACATTTAACTCACACAATACTCTAAGGGCGGAGGTGACCAAGCAGCTTTCTGCCCTTAAACTACCAACCCCATGCGCAGACGGTTCGTCGAATCAAATAATGTCTAATTCTCTATGGAACAAAATGTCCATCTGATGGGTTATTCAATCACGATTACATCGTAAAATATTCAATCTAAGACGCTGAACTTGGTCTCATCTTAAAAACAATTTAATAAGCTATAACGTTTGTTATGAGGTGTATTTTCGTAAAACGCTTCGTATAACCGATAAATCAGGACTTGTCCAAAAAAACACGGTTTTTTGCCTTTATCTCGAAAACGAAGCGAAAACAAGAAAATCGCCTAAGGACTTTTTGACTTAGTTTTTTATTCCCCATCGATATACAAAATCTGCCGGTTTAAGACTGGGTCACCATGTATATAAATACAACCCTAGGCCAACCCAGCCTTTATTAAAATTTTTAATGGGTACCTGCAAAGGGTAAAATCAGGAGGCCAGAGCTTAGTACTGACCACACTATCTCTAGTGTGCCGTAAGGTCATGAATAAGATACCTATATAGTATCTGCCCCTCTTGGCCAGTTACGGGAGTGATTTTTTGTGTGTGTATATATATATATATATATATATATATATATATATATATATATATGTATATATATATATATATATATATATATATATATATATATATATATATAAATTAGATCGGTAAAGGAGAAAAAATACCACAGAAAATAATAATATAAAGCTTACATTCTTGAAGTATGAAACGAAATAATTTACGAAATGAGCTCCGCATCTCCAGCCAAATGAATTACTCACAGAACTTCCATAAATTGAATGTTGCGATCAAAGTGTTAGTAGGAAATAACTGTTTAAATTTTTGACATTACGCATACTCTTAAGAAATATTAATTCAATGTTATCCAGTATAAGACTTGCAAAACCTTTCAAGAATATGGTTTTCTCAACAGGAGACACTGAGTATTTATGAACCAAGACAGGAGTGGACTGCGTGTCCCTCCCGTTGAAAGAACGACCTTTATTACAAGAAGATCACGCTAGGTTCGTGCCAAAGAGATATTAGAAGCGGTTCACAAGTTCTGCCTTAACTATCCCATCGCTGTTCTGTCGGGGATCATTTCACTCCTTGATTTCATGACTTGCTACGTTCGTTCTTCAGATCAATGTTCAGGAACATAATGAAATTATCAGGAATAAGTGAAGACATTAATGAACTTTCTTATTGAAGTAATATTGTGCAATTTAGTTCATGCCAAAGGATTGGAGTTTTTTAGTTCAGTTTTCTTGCATTAATTTCACGATACCGTTGGTTTTAAGTTGTGTTGGCTTGTACCAATTCCGCGATCGGATACACGACTTATTATTTGGTTCATCGCCAAAAAGTGGATCACCGCTATCCGTTAAGTAAATGATTTCACTGGAGTCTCTCTGTTTACTTGTAAGTTATGATGTAACTAGAAGGCATAGAAATACCATTTAACAAGAATGGCAACTAGAAAGGAGTAATCTGACAGACAACATATTACGAAAAATCAAACATATACTAACTGACTGGCCAAGCGCATTCAGAAATTCCCGGAGGGAGGAAATAGTTCTTGCAAGATTGCGAATAGGTTCTTGTATCACTCACGAATACTTAATGACTAAAACTGAGAGACCAACATGTCAGACCTTCAATACAGAACTAACAGTCAAACATATACTAAACTACTGCCTTCTAATAACGAACATGGACATACCTCCGAGGGACATTGACCTACTTACTGACAGCAGCCACATTATCGATAATATTATTACACACTTAAAAAATATTAAACATATATGACAAAATATGAGAACATTTGCAACTTCTTTTATTTAAAAATTCAATGAATTTTTAGCTAGTATATTTAATGTTTAATTTCAATTTATTTGTTGTGTTTTCTATATATTCCTTTTTTTTTCTTTTCATATAGTCATTTATGTATTTTTTTTTTACTTATTTTTTATTTTTAAACATTTTACATAGATTGGCGTTTTACTGACTTTATATTGGGAATATCACTAGGCAGCATTTAAGTGCATACGAGTGATTCGATGCTATTCACCAATGATGTGGAGCATCGCAAAAATAATAATAATATTAATGAATTAGGTGTCAAATACACTATCAAATCTTCCTCATGTTTTAAGAAACTGTTAGAAATTAACAAGTATATTTTGATGTTTCCGAAAATTGTTTGTTTTGATAATATAGGGCGAAAAACCTCACGGTCGTCAGCACCCTACCATGTTATTGTAACGCGCAACCACACATCCCATGTTCCTGGTGAAGGGCGTGCTGTCTTTAGGAAGTCAGGATTTTTTTCCCCCCTCTCGCATTATGTTTATATATACATATTCCTTTTTTTTGTATATATTTTACTATTATTCATTTTGTTTTTATTTATTTATTTTTTTCCCTTGCATTATGTTTATATAAATTCTTCTTTTTTTTTTTGTATATATTTTACTTTTATTCATTTAGGGTTCTTTTTGTTCCCCAAATATAGTTATTGTCAAAGTGCAAGACGGCATTCAATTTTATCTTATAAATACAGATCTCAGGTGCTAAAATTGACCAAAAATTGTTCACAAATTATACAAATAATTGAAACATCTACATATACACACATATCTATACATTAAAGAAATAACAATATTTAATACAAATAAAACCTGGTAACTATGAGGTTAAAAAACAAATAATTAAAAAAGGTATCACAGATTGCCAACTTAAGGATAAACTAAATAAATTGATTACACATGTAATAAGCATTCCACTAAACTAGCATTAGACCAAACAACAATTAAATATAAGCGCTAGATTGAAAAAGAGTAACACCTATGGAACTTTCTTAGAGGGCAGTACTATTGTCATATTAATCTATTAAGCCCAGTTATCTTTAAAAACCTTATTATTTTGTCAACCCTTGCTTGATTGTTTCCGAGAGCCTCTGCTATTTTTCTTGATATCCCGAGGTGCCATAACAGTGTTGTGTATTTCCGGCAATATTCAATAATGTGCTGAACGGTGAGGGGTTGTCGACAAGTAAGGCATCGGGGTGGAGTTTTCCTGGACATAAGATACGAGTGCGTAAGGCGGGTGTGTCCAAGTCGGAGTCGTGCCAACATAACTTCCTCTCCTCGGCAGGATCTAGAGGATGTCTCCCAAGGCTGGCAGTCAATTTTCACCAAACTCAGCTTATTAACGCCTCTTGCTTCAGTCCACATTTCTTGCCAACGATGTTTGAAAGTAATTCTTGTTGATTGAAGGTCTTATATTGCTAACCTTTTGACCGCTACGTTCAATACAAGGGGGATAAGCTGAATTCCTTTGCCAGAGGTGCACTCCTCACGCAGAGCTGATTTCGTATTTATCTTCGTCCAGTGCGGGAGCAGAGGTGAATGGTTTAAGCCAAGGGCGTGGTTGTTCCTACCCAATAGTTTCGAATGTCATAATGGTACAAAATTTCATTTTAGAAAGAATATGATACCGCTTAGCCCAATCCAATTTTTCTCTCGTTTACACGAAAAAAAACTTCCTCGAAAGTTTCGAAGATACGTGCCGGAATTCTTTGGGAAGTGGCAACCCTTATAATTCTACGGCAATTTGATAATTTTCTTCCGGATTTTGCTTATATTATAAAAATCGCATTCGCAGGGATCTTTACTACCATGAAGGCTACAATTATCGAAGTTTATAACTCTATAAGCACTGCGGTATGATAAAAAAATGTGTAGATAAGCTGTTGTTGGATTCCCTACACCGCCATGGGTGTTTAGAAGAGGTTCCATCCAGTGTAAAACCAAAACAATAGAAAAAATTAAAAATAAATAATTTTTACATTTTAGTACTTTCCTCCGAAGACTATTGAGGTTGGACTCATGACGGAATTTTTGAAAAATTTCTTCAAAACTTTATCGATCCTACCTAGTAGACACCGAAAATGACCCCCGTTAAAATTTATATATATCTATATATATATATACATGCATATATATATATATATATATATATATTTGACCTTTTGATACATATATATATATATATATATATATATATATATATATATATATATATATATGTGTGTGTCTGTTAACACGATAGCGGCCAGAGTTTTGGTTTTTACGTCACGAAACTTGGTATATAGCATTCAATTAGCAAACGATTGAACGAGTTCGTTAACCACCAAAAACGGTCCACCGGAAGGGGGGGGGGGGGGGTTTACCCCGAACCCATAACACTAATTTGACCATTTCTGCCGTAATATTTGTTATATTTCAACGAAACTTGGTATTCGTAGTGGTAATATAGAGGGAAAAGTGAGATATAAAAATGAACTAAATCGGTTCATAAGGAGGGGGGGTTTACTTTGGACCGACAATACCAATTCGCCACTACCAGCCGTGATTTTAGGTATATTTCGACGAAACTCGGTATTCATAGTGGTAATATACAGGTAAATATGTGTTGTAAAAATAAACTAAATCGGTTCATTAAGAGGGGGGAGGGGTTTACTCCAGACCCACAATACCAAATCGCCACTACCAACCGTGATTTTTGGTATAATTCGACGAAACTCAGTATTCGTAGTGGTAATCTACAGGTATATATGTGATGTAAAAATAAACTAAATAGGTTCATTAGGAGGGGGGGGGGGTTTACTCCGGACCCAAATTACTAATATACTCATACTGGTCGTAATTTCTGCTGGGTGAACGTGGGTAACTCATGGGAAAGAAGTGTTATAAAAATGAGCTGAATCGGTCAATCGGAAAGGGGGGTTTACTTTGTAATATATTTCAATAGAAAAGGCAGCCAGACCTAGGTCCACAAAGGCGCCGCAAGGAGCGCTAGAGGGACTGTATCCGGTTCGTGCGTTAGATCAAAATACGATAATATGAGGTTTTTTGTATTTATTACGTAGTGTAGTAGGTACCATGTGTAAACATAACTCTGGAAGCAAATTAATAATTTATCAGTTACTCATTACAAAATTAAAAGAGAACTATTCATGTTTTTATTTTATTTATGTAGGATATTTTAAGCAAATTGTTCTGGAAAGCAGTCTACACTACCCAAATTCTACATTTTAGATTGTGTTTGAAGTGCTCTTATAGTGTTACATGTAACAAATCGTTCACCTTAAGCTGATAAAATGTTAAACGCATCATAAAACCTAATTTCGGGGATTGTAAAGCACATCCTAGGTTTGGCTCGAATGGAATATACATAAAGATTTACATTTCAACTTGAATATTATAAGTAAACACTCACTAAATATGCACTGATTTTGCTCCTTCCCACAACTAGCTTTAATATTTGTACACGATATGTACCAAGTTTCATGTGAAACAGACAATGCTTTCGGTCATTAGGGGCAAAGAGTAGAAACCGACACATATTCATATATCGTCGATACAAAAGCAAACTAACGAATATGAAAATCACCACTTTTCAGAGTGGAAAAGTATTTATTTATAACTTTTTTTTTTGGACAGTCAAATATTCGGCAGATTTGACCTTTTGATAGAGGAATACTTTCCCTTTAATAGAGTGAAGTCAGATTGAAGAATTTGCCGTAAATAAGTCCAGCAGAAATTATTAAAGATGGACAATGAAAGATGCATTTTTTCATATTCGTTAGTTTGCTTTTGTATCGACGATATGTCTGAGGTTTTTTTGAGATATGTCGCACTAGTACTTCTAAAGTGACACAACTCAAAAATTGTTCTTCTCTAGTCATGACTATGAAAGACTTAGTAAATATATCTTTACCAGAGAGCACTTTTGTCACGCTTCCTGTCTTAAATCTATTCCACCTAAATAGGCAAGATTGACATGTTTTGCGTCGAATTTGTTTATAGTTGTATCACTTTAGAAATGTTAGTGCGATATATTCAAAGCATTTACTAGTAGGTATATATCAATTCTCGAAACCATAAATCATTATGTTTAAACATTAGTTATATCATTGTAAGTAAAACGAAGAAGTCATAAATAATTTCAAAAATAAAAGAAATAATGAGGTTCATTTGCATTAGTAAATTGTATAGTTTGCAGGCTTATCATGATGGCCGTGGCCTGTTTCCCGCGCTAATGAAGATATTCTCCTGCACAGAGCGGGAAAACTCCACTTCCTATTAGAGGAACTAGCATTCCAGTCTCCAATTAACCTGGATAGACGAATACTGGATTAACTTCCTAGATAGTAGTTTTGCTATCAATTATTTGGCCTTACTCAGAGCCAAGGAATTAATGTTATCGCGTTTTAAGCCCCTCTATCCTTATTGGAATAGCTAACATTTAAACCTCCTGACTATTTACCCTTTATTATCAGGCTGTACCGTATGAAATGTTAGTTTTGTTTACTTTGCGATTTAATCCTTTCCCTTTTTTATTTCATTATTTACAAACACCATTGTGATTCGTATAGAAATAAAGCTCTTTTATTCCTATTATTTAATCAGCAACTTGCGAACTGTGTTTTGAGAACGATCCTCTGAGAAAAAAAATGAAACTTAAATTATGACTTAAACGGAAATCCGTATTATTTTTCGTTATGAATTTAAGCTCGGTCAGAGCGCAGCTGGGGCGTGTATGAACATTAACACGGCGTTCGGGGAGGGAACGGTGAATGAACGAACTGTTTACCGGTGGTTTTACAGGTTTCCAAGTGGAAATTTTGACCTTGACAACGAGGAGCGAGGAAGGCCAGAAACCGAGCTTGACAATGACCACCTGAAAGAAAGGGTTGAAGTTTGTCCCTCAAAAAGCACTAGGTTATATGCCAAAGAACTCGGAGTAGGAGCCACGACAGTTTCAAGACGGTACAGCCTGATATTTAACATTGTTACTGATCCTTGGTTTATAATTTATTATATTTTATATAAATTCTTTTAGGGCAGATCGCCATTGCTGTGCGGCTCTTAAAGTGAAATAAATAAATAACACAAGGCAATCTATGTTCGTTAACGCCGACAAATACGTTTCCAAATATGCATAATGAAATAGGTAATTTCTCTTTACTCAAATATCTAGTCACTATTAATCATTTTATTCGTATGTGAAGTTCATCATTTATAACTAGGGACCAGAATTTTAGGATAAAATAAGCATCCAATTAGGTTATTGCAACAGCCATAAAAGGTCGTTTCAGGTATTTATTTAAAAGTCCATTATAGGTTTTTTTATGTGATAAAAATGTTTGAATAGGTTCTACGTATTTTTTTTTTTTATTTATTTAATTATACTGCCTCTACCCGTATGAGTCATTGGCAGTTCTATGTTTCTATATTTCTTGATAGAGGCCTATATCTTTGGCAAATTTGAATACCTTTTTTATAGCCCTTTCGTCGTCCTGTAAGATTTCAGCAAGGTTGCCTTCAATGTTGTTCACTTTTCTCGCCAGTGTGTATCCGGTACATTCTGTTAAGAAGTGTTCAACAGTTAATATAACATTGCAATGTTTACAGGTGGGAGGGTACAGTCCTTTCAGGAGATAACTGTGGGTTAATTTAGTGTGGCCAATTCTCATTCTTGCCAAAACTACTTCCTCCCTCCTGTTCAGCCTTTCAGGGGTTTTCCAAGTATTTAGAGTTATTTTAATGTTTCTTAGTTTTGTTTCTGTTTCTAACCATTCCTTAGTCCACATTGTTAATATTTGTTTTTTAATAAATACTTTTAAATCTTGTCCGCACACCTCTGCCACTTTTATGCTATCACTTTGTTCTTTTCTTGCATTATTGGCTTGAATATCTACTTTCTCGTTAAGTTCAATGCCCATGTGGGAAGGAACCCATAAAATAGCAATATCTTTATTTTGTTTTGCAAGATTTTCCCTAATTTCAGCTATTATAGGATGGCGGTTCTTGAGTTTTGGTAGTGCCCTCATCACGCTGAGTGAGTCCGTGATGATAAGGTGCTTGTTATGTTCTTGAAACCTAATATCTTCAATTGCCTGCCAAATCGCGAAAGATTCTCCCGTAAATATACTGTTTGCTTCATGCATGTTATATCTTTTGCAGAAGTTGCCCCTCAAAAAGGCACATCCTATTTGGGAGTCAATTTTTGATGCATCTGTATAGGTTTTAGTGTAGTCTGTGTACTTTTGAACATGTTCCAAAAAACTTGTTTGATAGATGATTTGGTTTGTAGTAGATTTGGTGTGTTTTGTTAAGGTGAAGTCAAGGATTATTTGCTTGGTTTTCGATAATGGCATAACCTCTGGTGGAAATGCAAATACGTCAGGTATATTTAAGTCGAGTTTGTCCACTATTAATTTAATTCGATATTTGAAATTTTTAGGAATCCTCTGCTGTCCGTGGAGGTTGTTCTGATCTATAGCGTGCAGAGATGCATGCAGTCTCCTCTCTTTGAGTGATACATGGTAAGACAATGTAAGGTAAGCTCGTCTCATTGCTAAAGGCGGTTCCCCACTTTCAGCTAATATGCTAGCTACAGGAGACGTAGGAAAGGCACCAATGCAAATCCTTAAGCAGGAATTATGGATCACATCGAGCATCTTCAGAGCTGTAGGACTGGCTGAGGCATACACTATAGAGCCGTAGTCCAATTTTGGTCTTATCAACGCTCGATATAAGTGCAGTAATGTTTTTCTATCCGATCCCCAGTTGGAATTACCTAATAATTTTAGAAGATTTTGTCTTTTAGTGCAGGTAACTTTTAAATGTTTCAGATGGGGTATCCACGTTAATCTTCTATCTAAATACATTCCCAGGTACTTATATGTTTCTTCAAATTTCAAGCTCGTACCAAACAATGTTAGAATCGGATTCGTCTTGCAATTTCGTTTTCTACAAAAGTGTATACACCTGGTTTTGTTTTCAGAAAACTTAAAACCATTACTATGACTCCATTTTTCCAAATTAGAAACAGTGTTTTGTAGCTTCTTTTGTATGTAGTCCAATGTTTTCCCCCTGGCAAAAACTGTGAAATCGTCTGCGTATAAAGAGCATTTAACCATAGGTCGTATGTTTGTAACTATGTCGTTTATGGCTATCAAAAACAGAGTTACACTTAAGACCGACCCTTGAGGCGTACCATTTTTTAAAGGATATTGTCTAGAATTATGATGGCCAATGCTAACATGAAAAGATCGGTTTTCTAGAAAATTCTTAATGAATTCAAGAATGTGCCCAGTTATTCCCCATTTTACTAATTGTTTGATAACTCTATCTCTCCAAATCATATCATACGCTTTTTGTATGTCGAAAAATATCGCAACCAAGTGTTCTTTTGCTGCAATAGCCTTTTGGATTTCATCTTCTAGAATGAGAAGTTGATCCAATGTTGAGTGGTTCCTGAGAAAACCACACTGATGCTCTGTCATTAAGTTATTTTTGGTTATGAAATGCATAAGTCTAGAATTAACCATTTTCTCTAGAACCTTGGACATACAGCAAGTGAGTGAAATCGGTCTAAAATCGTCCATTAGGCATGAAGTTAACTTCTTCTTTATTGGTACGACTTTAGCCTGCCTCCAGATATCGGGGAAGTCTTCATTGATCCAAGCGTGATTGTAGATTCGAAGGAGATGATTTAGAGTTGATTGTGTTAGATGTTTGAGGAATATATAGGGGATGTTATCTGGTCCTGGGGAAGATTTCAGCTTACATGATTCGAGGGCAGTGACTAATTCAATGATCGTAAAAGATTGATTAATTTCATTATTTCCACCCTGAATTGGAGGTTCAGTTATTTGTTCTTCCAGGTCTTTAACAAGCAAGAATTCCGGGTCGTAATTCTCATCTGCTGACATCTTTGAGAAGTGTTTTCCCAAAGCATTAGCTATATCCGACTTGTCAGTTATTAATGCACCATGTACAGAGATTCCCGTAATTGGATTCAATCTTCGCATTCCCTGAATACTGTTAACTCTTTTCCAAATTTGTTTAATAGAAGAATTTGAATTTATTGATGATACAAAGTTTTTCCATGAAGCTCTTTTACTTCGTTTAATTTCTTTGTTTGCTATTGCACGACACTTTTTAAATTCTATTAAATCATTTGTACATCTAGTTCTTCTGTATTTATTTAGTGCCTTTTTTTTATTCTTAATAGCTGTTTTGCATGAGTTATTCCACCATGGAACTCTGCACTTTCCTTTAGACGATTTTACAAGAGGAATATATTTTTTGGCAGCATTTATTAAAGATCTATTGAATACTTCTATTTCTTGGTTAATGTCACTGTATTCATCCTTAAGATTGTCATCCAGTAATTTTTCAATATAATCTGCAAATGAAGTCCAATCGGCTAAGTCAAATTTCCATATTTCAAGATCATATGTTTCTTCATTTCTGGTTAGTTTTATTGATATAGTGATAGGAAAGTGATCGCTACCATGTAAAGTATCTTCAACGATCCATTCAGTTCTATGTTTTAGTCTAGCATCAATGAAGGATAAGTCAATGGCTGAAAAGGAACCTGATTTAGCATTGAGATGAGTGTGCGATCCATCGTTTAAGAGTATCAAGTTTTGGTGATTTGCGATAAAGTACTCTATGGTTTTGCCCCTATTTTTATAATCAGGCAGAAGGGAACCCCATAATTGGCTGTGTCCATTCAAGTCACCAACGAATAATACTGAGCCTGGCAATTGGAGAGTGAGGTTATGCAGATCCTGTTCTGTAAAGTCTTGAGAAGGAGGAATATAGACATTACAAATAGTTAATGGATTTGGAAAGTACATTTGGACAGCTACAGCTTCTAAGTGTGTTTCCAATTTTATTTCTTGATAGTGAATGTGTCTATCTATTAAAATGGCAACACCACCCCAAGCGGAAGATCCATATTCTCGGTCCTTCCTTAAAATCTCAAAGTCTTTGAAATTTGTTGTTTGTGATGGTAGAAGGTGAGTTTCTTGAAGGCAGATGGCTGAGGGACTTTTATCATTCATAAGGAGTTTCAGATATTCGATGTGTTGGAAGAGGCCGTTACAGTTCCACTGTATTGTTTTGATAACATTCATAAGAGGTTTTTAAATAAGGCTGTAGGTTATTTGTCACGATTATTTACATGTTAGTTTTGTTGAAGTAGATTTTCCTCCTTGTTCTCCAAAGAAAGGTTGAACGATTCGTTTAGTGTTTCACTGTATAATACCTTCAGAAGTTTAGTAATTCGTATTTTTGTAGATCTGTCTTTTACAGTTTTTTTGGCATCTGAAAGCATTTTTAAAAGACCTTCAGTGTCATGCGTGAATTCATATATAATGTTTAATTTGTCTTTTTCTTGTGCAGTCAATTCAAGTAATTTCTTTAGTTCTGAGAATGTAATGGGATAGTTCTTTAAATTAGTTTCTAAAGTAAATTTAGCCTCGTCTAAGATTATTTCCTTGCCAGATTTTGATGGAGTCTCACATTTACCAGCTTCTTTGCTTGTTGATAAGTCTGTATTTTGTTGATTATCTGTCATATCATGGTTGTGAGAGGTGTTACTATTAGCTTTCCAGGCGTCATTTTTGCTTAACTGCTGGATTTCGTTTAAGGCATTTTTAGGTTCAAGTAGGGTTATGTTTTTAGATTTTGGCAATTCTTTTCCTACTGATTCACTTTCTACTTTGTTCTTGTGTATTACTTTCCTTTCGTCGGTATTAACACTATTATTAGTTGTGGGAGAATTGGACCTTTGCGTGTTGCAGTTGCTGATTTGTACTAGCGATGGTGCTACCATTGAGGTATCAGATTGTAATATACTTACATGTTCCTCCTTGGTCACACAGGCAGTGCTTACATGGCCATAAATACCGCATCGAAAGCATTTCGGCTCATCTCCTCCGAGGAACAGCCGATAGCCGATTCCTTCATGTTCTACGACAATATGCGACGGGATTTCTTCTATACCTTCATTTTCTATGTAGACGTGCCTTCTGTGACTAAGAATATGTTCATATCCTGGAATCTTCATTCCTCCTCGAAGTTCGGTGATCGGGGAAAGGAGTTTCAGTTTAAGACCTTTAAGTTGAAGTTCTATGTCTTCATTAGAGATGAATGGTGGGATATTAGAAATTACCAGCCGTTTTGATTTTGCCACAAGTCTACGAGCCGGTATAAACTGCTCATCGATTGTAATTCCTTTATGAGTATTCATGAATGTATCGACACAGTCAGTACTCGATAGAAATAGTGATATACGGTTGTTAGATATTCTTGAGGCGTGGGTTATGTTTTTCGGTCCGATGAGTTGTCCCACTCCAACTATATATTGAGCGAGAGGAATTCTATCAGCAGCACTGAATATAATTCCCTGGTCTTTGGTCGGTCTGTTGGATGTAACGTGAGTCGATTTATTCTTTGCAGCGTTAGCGTATTTCATCGTTGAATGTGTCGGTACTTGATCAATGTTAGAGTCGGCAGTCATTAGTTATTAGAGGTCTAGGAAGCCTCAAATATGAGGCCTTATTTGAGTTACCTGGTTTCAATGATTGCCAGTCAGTTGCCTCTCAGGAATGTTCTATTTCTTCTGATCTTTTAGTCCAAATAAGCTAAGTTTTCAATGAGATTATACTAATATATTTCTTTAGAAAAAGTTCCGTGTTTTCGTTTTTAGAGCGTTCCCAGCTGTTCGGTTCTACGTATTATAATTTTGATTAATTTATCATTCATCAATTTATGTGTGTATATTTATCATAGTGCCATAAAAATAAACAACAAATAACATTACTTTATATAAAAGTATATTGAGAAGGCGAAACAAATGAGTAAATAAAACGGAAATATGAGTTATTTTTTTTTTGAAAAAAAAGAATAAGTAGTCCAAATATTCAACATAATATTTCTTTAAAACAGAAGTGAATGAAATCTATATGTATAAAAAAAAAAAAAAAAAAAAAAAAAAAAAAAAAAAAAAAAAAAAAAAAAAAAAAAAAAAAATCAAAAATAAGAAAAGAAGAATAAATTAAATCATTTGATAAAATATACACTAATAAAAAATAGATAAGACCATAAAGCAAAACAATTAAAATAAGCATGTCAAGTTTATTTTTAAGTTTCTCTGCTAAAGAGTTTCAACTTCTAAGGAACATGAGGAAGAATTTCACTTCCTATAGAAAGATACTTAAGCACAAACTATTAAACAGAACATAACCTCAATGAATAGAATAAAACTGACCTAAAGAGGTTTAATCAGGGGAGAAAACACACTCATATCAACGCAAAGAATAAACAAATAGAAAAATTATCAACACGAATTTTCTTGGTATTTTAAAGATTAGGTATGTCTAGGTGATTCCATCGTCATTTAGGTGATACCATCCTGAATAGGTATTTTTAGGTTCTTCCAAATTTGCATGAATAATTCCACAAGGCGCGAATCATAAAAATATTCAATCATAATCATGTTTAGGAGAAAGGAGAAAAGATGGGTGAAAACCTTAGAATCTTGTCCCTAATTATGAGTCTTCTTAAATTATCTCTATTCCTAAGCTTCTTAAATAATTTTTTTGGAATTACTGATTAACCTACTAACATTCTAGGAATAATATTACTTTTTTTTAAAATAAAACTTCTTAAGCAATCACACACAGGTGCTAACATACGATTTCTTGAACCATAAAAATAATTTAAAAAATCCGTTCAGCAGAAGCTGTATTAATAAGTAGATTCCTCAGAAACGTGATAGGGTACGATGCATTCCTGAAAAATGTACATAAAAAAAAATCATAAAACGTCTTTATATTTAAAATAAAAAGCTGACCCAATTACGTTTTCCTGCGTAATCCCGAATTCTAATTTACCAATTTGGCTTTTTTGTTTTTTTGTTTTTACAATACATGTTATTCATTGGTTAGGCATCACGTCCGACAAATTTTGTTCAAATAAAAACAATATCTAAATAAATTGTTATATGCGTCCACGACGTATTCCGAGTTTCGTTGCAACATTAAGGCCTTTATGGACAAATTAGTAATTTGGATCCGGAGTAAACTCCCTGATTGATCGATTTTGCTGGGTACGAACTTGGCCAATCGCCTGTACTGGGGATTCAATATATTAGGTATAATTAAGGATTAGGTAGGATAAGATTAGCATGTTAAAGTAGAACAAAAATCAATAATCTCATTTGAGTAATAATCCTTTCCAGCCAATTGCAAATCTGTTGAGCGGATTAATATGTACTTCATACCCCGGGGGATGAAAATATTGGAAATACAATTTTCAAGTTCTCAATTATCTTCTTTTTTACATTTACCAGAATATTGTTTGCTGTTTGTCGGCACATAATGTGCGGCACATAAAGAAATATTTACTGTATTCCATGCAAACTTAGCTTAGATTAGCATACTTCTTTCTTCTTGTCTAAAGGATTCTTCTTTTTCTCTTTTTTTTTTTCTCTGAAAATCAATTATAAAATAGAAAAAAAATCAACTAACTCCAGTCTGTTCTATCATCCTATTACTGGTTGTAGCTGGACATTTTTAAATTTATTGCTTCTGATTAATATTATATTCATATGATTTTAATGAGATTCGTTGAGGACTTGAAGCCTATCGGACACATTAAAACAGAGTGGAGCTAGGGGAAGGTAATTTTTGTTTGTTTTCATTTGTTAATATTCATTTTTTTTTCATTGCCACAAAAAAATTAACGCGGAACTCCGTTTGACTTCTCAGAATACTCTCTCTACTATCAGAACTGTATCTTGAACGCGAAAATTCTTTCTCTTCACTTTTTCGATTTAGCAATTCTTATTTGATAATTTTGTTTTAAAATTGAAGGTGAAATAAATAATTTCATTAATTCAAATAATAATTAAATTGTCTTTGCTAGCCAAAGCAAACTAATATAGGCTTTGTTTTATTATAATAAATCCGAAAATATTTTATTGTGAGAAATACTCTTTCTTTCATGACACTAAGAAATTATATTTATTTATTTATTGTAGTTAGCTTGCAACTATAGCGATTCAACAGCTTTAACAGAATAAATATAATGTGTTAAAACAAATGAGGAGCTTAGTATCAAAGTTGGACAACTCCATTTTTCTCAGTTTTGAGATTTCTGTCGATTCTTAAGTGGATTTTTGTACTGCATTCGATTTTACAACTGTTTTTCATTAAAAACGGACAGAAAATAGGTAAAATAGCGTTTATTTCAACCGTTGAGAATCAAAATATGGACAATTCCAACATAGTTTGGTTTAAAAAAATGACAATTCCATCAGTAGCCAATGAGAAGCTTGCATTCATGCAATCTGCTCCCAACATGCACTGCAAATCCATCATGGCTGAATGTTTATAGTTACTTGTAATAAGTGCATTTGGCGATAATTCTTATTAATAACTAGCTGTTATCCGGCACACTGTGGTTCCGAATGCCGGATTTTGGGACAAAACCTCTAGGTACTTGAATCTTTCTGATTTAGGTATGATTTTTGAAGAATTTCTTTTGTGCCGAGTCGAATGAGACCACTACCAATTCTATAGAATAATTATTTTATTAATAAACGGGCTTTATATAACAACAACCGTGAAAAACAGCCGGTATTTAATTTAAAATATTCATACTTTGCTCAAGTGGTAGAGCTATGTACCCTTCCAAATATATTTTCAAGACCTCAGGCGAATAAATTAACAGCTAATGTGGTACTGGTAACTGATCTCGACATATTCCTCTAAATTTTCGCGTATAACAAATAAATATTGACAGTTTCACACTAGATATTAAATAGATCTCATCGTTAATGTTCAGTTATATGCTATTAAAAACTTTTCAACAACTCTCTGCAGAAAATAATAATGGTTAACTCGTTTTTCATAAAATAATCGCATCGCTAATTGATAACTTTATTTTATTAGCTGTGCACAAGTATGGCTGAGTACGGCGATGAAAATTATAGCACAGCCACTTCAATACATGTAGTTATAGGTAAAACTGTGCGAAGAGGATAGCTAAGTACCACTTTTTTTCTAAACTTAATAAAATAAGGATAATTTAGTTTCATTTCAGTTTTGTCAAACTGTATTTAAATAACATTTTTCATGTAATGTTTAACTATATAATTTTGATTTAATACATTAGACATAATTACATTATATTAAAACACCCTCGAGCATACCAAATTCATATTTGTTTGGTTTCAAAACAGGATAGGTTCAATTTTCAAATGGCTCCCTTTGGTTTCAAAAACAGACAACTCCATGACTTGGTTTCAAACATGGACAACTCCTCTATTTAAAGTGTAATTACGGCCTTAATTCTTATATAATTTTGTAGTGCCTTTGAAATAATGTTTCTGAGGCCTATAAGAATAACATATAAAAAAAATCACCATGATACTGACATGAATATAGTATATATGGTTTTTTGCCTCTCCTGTAAAAAAAGCAAAAGTGGAGTTGTCCAACTTTGATACTATGCTCCTCAAATATACCTAATGATCATGTTCCCTGCAATGTGTAAAAGTTGGCTTCACCTTTCATTTCTCGGGAGGGGAGAAAATAACAAAATATAATAAAATAATTAAATAAATTGGGTGTTCATTAGATTAATATAGTTAATTTTTATAAGTTATTCCAATAGCTTTACTATGTTGTTTACTATGAGTAGTTCCTTAACCTTTTAACATTTCCACGATCAAGGGAAAATTAAAATTCATTATCGATTTGTTCTTGAGATTGGTAGTTTCGATTACACCATAGAATCGATTCTAGAAACCCCATTCCCCGCAATGCAGTGAGAAGAGGAAACAGGAGAGACTGGATCTGTAAGGTGATCTCTGCTGTGGACATGAAGTCTTTAGAAGATCCCAAGACAGCTGGAGTGTTTGTGAGGGGCGAAAGGAGATAGAAAGGACATTCTAAAGGAGAGATAAAGGATAAGGACTCTTTTCTCGAGGTCCTTGGCTCCTTCCATTACAGTTCGAATCCCGTTTAGGATCTTATGGTGTGGTGAGGGCTCGATTTTAGGTGTGCCAAACTCCTGATGGAAAGAGAGGAGTATGCAATTCAACAGTTCCTGATCAAAGTAAAATTAAACAAATATATATTATCTATTCATTCAAATGACCCAATATATATAAAAATCACGTGTCTGTCTGTTTTTCTGTTTATTTATTTGTTTGTTTGTTCCTTATACAAACCTATACCGTTTGACCGATATTGACAAAACTTGGCACACAGGTAGGTCTTGATACGAGAAATCTCCTAGGGTATGTCAAAATAGTCAAATTTCAAAATTTGGTCAAAAGGTCAAAAGTTTCGTTCAAGAAAAATTGGCTACACTGAACCATTCAGATTGTGAAGGCCATTTTGACTCGACAGCCATTTTGAATAATTTACCAACTTTATTTGTTGATGTTCTTGATAATTAGAATAACTCGAACTCATTGATGACTTTCTATCATTTTATATTCATGTAATGCAGTTTATTTCAATTTTATATCAACAGTCACTGTCTAACTAAGGAGCGCTGGCCTTTCTTTGATTAGAGCTATCTACTCGCAGGATTTTGGTGCCATTTTGAATCGACAGCAGGCTCTGATACTGGCCTCTGTAGGCTGTTCGATGAAGTGCTGTTGTGCTGGCCTCTTCCGTTATCATTATGAGCTAAAACAAATTATCATCGTATGACCGATTTTCGTAACTGGGCATAGACAACTAGGTATCAAGTAGATCTTGATACGGGGAGATTCATAGACAGAAAGTAGGTGTAGCATGGCACACTGGGTAACTGCTAGTACTGTATAAATTCTTAGGAGACTTGGGACCGTTAAATTTGTTATTCTTTTTTCACTGTATATTATTTATTAGGCCCGACATGTTTCGTGCACGTTTTTGCACCTCTCCATGGGTACCTCTTGTTAGGAAGTCTTCATATCACCATGTACTTACTCTGGAGTCTGGCGTAACATGATTAACTCCAGAACGAGAACATGGTGACGAGAGGACTTCCTAACAAGAAGTTCCCCTAAACGTGCACGAAACATGTCAGGCATAATAAATAAAGTAGTGCAAAGAAAGAAATACTGCTGTAACGATTCGAAGCATCCGAAGATCTGAAAATTTTCGTTGAAATATAACAAATATTACGGCAGAAATGGTCAAATTAGTGTTATGGGTTCGGGGTAAACCCCCCCTTCCGGTGGACCGATTTTGGTGGTTAACGAACTCGTTCAATCGTTTGCTAATTGAATGCTATATACCAAGTTTCGTGACGTAAAAAACAAAACTCTGGCCGCTATCGTGTTAACAGACACATATATATATATATATAAATGCATATATATATATATATATATATATATATAGTCAGGACGTCCAGTTAATTTTAATATTTTTTTAAAAAGGTAAAACTTGTGGCATCAGAGCTGCATTTGGCAGTGGACGAGATAGCAGAAAGGATGGACTGATCTCATCGTATAAAAATGTCTCACCAGTTATACAGTAATATTGTTATATGCCGGAAAATGGGGTTGCATTAGTACAGTTTTGTGAAATATGTACAAACCTATACTGCTCATACGAAGTCCAGTTATGGTTGGGATTCGGCTAGGAGGAAAAAAAGCCAGACCTTCAGGAAGAAATATTGGTAAAAAATGGTGCGACTTACACTTTAGTAGAAAAATCAAACCTTCTTTCTTCTTAACCAAATTCTTCGCTAATTTAATTCGCCAACCATACCTTGTCTTCTTATCACTGCAACGGCTAACTATCCGTCGTATCACTGGGATCGTGCCAACGTGCACCAAAATAAGCGAAATCACTGATTAACCGTATCTCCAAACAATACAGATTTCTTCCTGAAGGTCTGACGTATTTTTCTCCGAGCCGAATCCCAACCATACCTTTTCTTCGTATCACTGCAACGGCTAACTATCTCCATCTCCACTATATACTGCTCATATATTTGTCTGAGACCGAACAGATAATTATGCAGGTATATATTTGTGTTTGCTCTCTTTGGACAAAGTTCGACACTTTGTTATCAGTTAAATGAAAATATCCTTGCAGTATAGGATTGTACCAGTTTCCCCATATATGACTAATTTTACCCCATTTTACGGTAAGTTCCAAAATTCTTGTGTGGTCCAACTTCAGTCACTGCAAAGCCCGTACAATTGTCAAGTGAAATCATTAGAACTGCAAGAATTTTTTTATACAAGAAAACCTTGACCAAGAAATTATATTGATTTAAATTTTATAGTCTTATCTAAAACCCCGAGCGGTAGGAAGTGACAAAACTTCTCTCGATTATCAGCCAAGGTGTTGAGATTGCTCTGCGGTCAGGGAGTGATTACAGGTGCGAACCCATTTCTCGGCTCATAGAACATTGAGCACTCGGCCGGAAGGTTACGGGATGAGTTCTGCACTTGATTTGCAACTGAGTGAGGCACACACGTGTCCGACTGCTCACTCAACCAGAAATTCCATTAGGACTACACAGTGGCAGAATCTTGAGCAGGAATATATGCAAATTTCATCCTGGGTGTCTATTCTTGGATATCCTTTGTTGCTAATAAGAAAATGGAGTATTAAAATAATTGTTACTATTTGGGATGTTGATAAAAATTAAACCACTTGGAAAGACGTAAGATTTTGGTATGAATTATTATGAGACAGAATTAAACCGATCTGGTAAGATGGAATAGTTAATATAATAATTAAAGCAAACCAAACTTGGTATTTAATATGCAATAGCGTTACTAACTATCTTTTTCTAAAGTTTTAGAGGAAAATCGAACATAGTCATTTGTAAGGTATGACCTACTGATAATATGTATTGAAAAACGTATCAAAAATAACTTTGCACGATGAGTGGCATCACTCTATTGCCCATAGTATGATTTTGATAGCTTACTAGCTGTTACCCAGTGTGCCATGCTACACCTACTTTCTGCCTATGACTCTCCCCGAATCAAGATCTGCGTGAATTTGTTTATATTTGTTTAGTAATTTATAATGCAGCCGGCAGAGGCCAGCACGACAGCAATTCATGACAGAGATGACAGAGGCCAGCACCAAAAGCCTGCGAGTAGATAGGCAGAAAGGCCAGCGCTCCTTAGTTAGACAGTGACTGTTGATATAAAACTGAAATAAACTGCATTACATGAATATATAATGATGTAAAGTCATCAATGTGTTCGAGTTATTCTAATTATCATAAACAAATAAATTTGAGAAATTTTTCAAAGTGGCCGTCAGAATCTGAATGGTTCAGTGTAGCCAATTTGTCTTGAACAAAACTTTTCACCAAATTTTGATATTTGACTATTTTGACCTAGCCTAAGAGATTTCCCTTATCAAGACCTACCAATGTGCCAAGTTTGGCCGAAATCTGTCAAACAGTGTAGATTTGTATAAGGAACAAACAGACATACGGACAAACAGACAAACGGACAAACAGGCAGACAAGTGATTTATATATATATATATAGATTTTGCAACATTAGCTATCATTTGAAACCAAAACAGTCGGTTTTGTTGTAAAAGAAAGTAAAACAAGCCCGTTTTTCAGAATCCTGCAAACTAAAATTTGAAAAATTCCCGTAAGTTAAATTTTTGGTAAAAAAAATCAGAAAAAAGTATTCGATTTTATCTCATAACTATACCTATTAATAAAAAATAATCATAAATTCTGTGGCAGGGGGCATAATGTTGTCATAACTCTTACGAGACGGCAACCCACTAGGTCTTAGATGCCTTAGAACGGATCCCGTTTCACTCTCCTGATTCCACAGGACGGAATTAAAATAGCTGAGTCTCCACCGCTTGTCTCTTCTCATTTTTAGCGCGGTTCCTCCCTCCCCCATAGGGAGGAACCCCGCTTATAAGGTTGATACAATGAAACAATCCGGAAGTGCCGACTAGAAAATTTCGCGTTTCAGAACACCTAGAGACCGAAAATAACGGTGGTTAAAATTTGTTTATATATATATATATATATATATATATATATATATATATGTCTGTTCGCTCATTTCTGGCTTTCCTAATGGTCCGATTGTTATGAAATTTGGTACAAAAATCCATCGTCCAATTTAAAAGGTCAAGTTCGTAAACCAGCAGAAGCCGCCCACTGGAAGATGGCGTTTGGGGCGAAATTCGTGCAAAAAAAATCGTAACGCTTACGTTTTTGAGTTCATAAGCTTGTAACTACTCGTTTTAAAGGCTTCTTGGGCTAGGAAAACGAATGAAACCATTTTCAAGGCGATAGCTTTAACCGTTTTTGAGAAAATTGGAAAAATAGTTTTTGAATACCGTTTTTGGTTTGGGTACTTAGAATCATGGGATTTAGTTGAAACATTTTCTGCATGTTCTACTTTCATTAAAACTAATATTTTGAAATTTTTGTTACGTTTGGAGTTTAGGAAGGGTAAGAAAAAAATATTTTATTAACAGGCATAAAAAGTTTTGGTAACTTTGTATACTTTCCTTAATATCTCGAAAAAGGTTGAGAATCTTGGGAAACGGAAGATTGCCATTAGAAAGCTCACTAAACGCTCTACAAAAATGGTTCTGATGAAAGTTTTGATTAGGCGATGTCAATCGGAGAAATAACTGCTTAAAACTTTAAAGTAATTGATTTCGCTTATTCGAACTGTTCTTTTTGTCTGTTTTATTCCTTGTTATTTTTAAATTGCTTATAGTCAGATAATGTATTTTACAATAAAACAGATTAAGTAAAATAAGAAGATCAATTTATTGTTAAAAATTTAGCGTTCAATGAGAGAGATCCCAAGGCTTTCCAAATACCTCTGAGCGGAGGCCTTTCTGCCCGACTTATGGGATAGCTGACCCATACAGGTAAGATTGTAAATCAAGACCTTTCAAGACTGGTTTGTTTGAGATTTCATTTGGATAGGTGTTTCGCTATTGATCTAAACAAAGTAATAACTTTTTCTATTCTATGCCTTCATAAACACTAGAGATAAGAACGGTACCGCGCTAAGATGACGCAGTTCCTGCAAATCGGACTTTTCCTAATAAGCTTTTGTTATTTCTTTCGTTAAAAAATAATCTGTCGCCCTTTTCTTGTCATATGCTCTGGACCAGACAACAGTTGGCTCAATAACATTTTTTAATTTATTTTTTTTAAATTCATATCCGTGTACAAATCAACTGGTAAAACAGAAATTAGGCCCCTCCCTAAGGAACCCGAATTAAGGGACCGGGTAGCGAAGGAAAACTCTCTTCCAAGAGGCTTACCACTATGCAAAAGGCTGCTACAGTAATGGATTTCAGTCTCGAAGCGACGAAATGTCCTTATCCCGAAAGCGGTTATCAGGCAACGAGGAATGCCGGTCTTTAGTCATGTATGTGGCTAACAGGCCACGAGGCATGCCCGCCCGTGGTCACGAAAGTGGCTATCAGGCCACGAGGCATGCACGCCCGTGGTCACGAAAGTGGCTATCAGGCCACGAGGCATGCCCGCCCGTGTTCACGAAAGTGGCTATCAGGCCACGAGGCATGCCCACCCGTGGTCACGAAAGTGGCTATCAGGCCTTGGGGCATGCCCACCCGTGGACTCGAAAGTGGCTATCAGGCCATGGGGCATGCCCGCCCGTGGGCACGAAAGTGGCTATCAGGCCACGAGGCATGCCCATCCGTGGTCACGAAAGTGGCCATAAATCTCGAGTGCGATAAATACCACATTAGAAACATAACTCTGGCCGATTCATTCATTTCATACACCATGTAACCGATGTTTAACAATAGACTTCGGACGGCGTTGACTTCGCAATTTTCAGCCTTTAGATCCCGCTGCTCCTAACTAGTTATCCTACGATTCTGTTGAAGACGAAGTGAAATAAGAGGACTAGTGATAAGCCGATTAGTGTAAAAGAAGATATCTAATCTAGGCCAATTAGGATTCTATCGATCAGAATTGGAGAGTCTCATTTCTGGGCTTCGGACTACAAAGATCAGATCTCAAACCAATTAGAGCTCCATCGAGCAGAAGGCGTATTGTCCTACCTCAAACGATTAGAGTCTCCACTTGGTCAGAGAAAGCTTACAGCTGTACGGATAACTATATGGAACTAGTGTAGTTTTAGTATAAAAAGTTTGTCACGCAGGAGCTGCATTCCTCGGAAGATAGGTGGTGTACACTGTAATCCTGAATAATTTGCCTAATATAACCTACTAGCTGACTACCCGTGCTTCACCACGGCCGAAAAGTAGTTTTTATGTTGCGTTAAATAAGGTATGGTCAAAATGAACGCTACTACATAATTTTTTACAGCTTATTATTGCACGGACTTTAGAGTTACCCAGGAAACACAATGTAGAGGTAACCGTGCTTGTTTCCGTTGGGGAGTAAAAAAAAAAAAATACAACAACCTCTTAAAAAGTTGGGTAAACAGAGACAAATACACGTTGAAAAGAATACAACTAACAACTTTAAAGTTTTAAGCATTTATCTCTTCGATTGACATCACCACACCGAACCATACAACAGAATCTTTTTTGTAGAGAATTTTGTAATCTTTCGAATAGCCATCTTCCACTTACTACGATTTCCCAACAGTTTTCGAGGTATTTTAAAAAATATTCTGAGATCCGAAAACTTTGTATTACCATTAACACATTTTTTTCCATATACTTCTTATCTCCAAACGATACCAAAGTTTCAAACCTGCTACAAGTTTCAAGTGAACCAATCATCGATTCTGAATACCCAAACAGAAAATTAGCTTGGAAAAGTATTTTATCAATTTTTCTCGTAAACGGTTACAGAAATCGATTTAAAAATGGTTTCATTCGTTTTCCTACGGCAAGGAACTTATATAATGAGTACCTGAAAGCATATGGACTCGAAAATGTAAGCGTTCCGATTTTTTCGCGCAAATTGTACTCCATAAACCATGTTCCAGTAAACGGATTCAGCTGGTTAATGAACTTGGCCTTTTAAATGGGAAAAAAGATTTTTGTACCAAATGTTATCAAAATCGGACCATTTTTGAGCCGAAGAGGAACTTCTTAATAATTCGAAACCCCCTAAAAGTACTTAACCTTTAAGTACTGACGTATGGTCCCTGGGACCTTATGATAGCCATTTCAAGAAATCCCCCCTAGTAGTTCCCTTTTGACTGCACACATTCAATGAATATATAATTTCGTTCTAATATCAATAAATAAAAGGTCCCAGGGACCATACCTCAGTACTTAAAGGTTAAACATTTGAATATCAAAAAAACCTTTCTTAGCGAGTGTTTGCATTCTAAAAGAATTGTCCTTGCAAAAGTTCAAATTTTTATGTCAAATGGTTCGGGATATTATTACCTCGGATGGGCCATCACCAGGGCGTAAACTCTATGAGGGGCAAAATCACATTTTATTTCTAGTAATTCAAGGACTGCCATCATAGTTGAAATTAACCTCAATTAAAAATAATACAATGAAATAGATAATGTACGGCCACAGCTGTTCTTTATCGTCCTAGCAACGCATGCTGCCTATCCCAGCGACGAAAAATAATATCAAACATATATATATATATATATATATATATATATATATATATATATATATATACATAAACGAGAATAGTTTATGGCGTCCATGTTCAGCGCTCCTAGTGGTAGAAGCAACAACCAATGGTCAAGCCGATTATTTAAATTCAAACGTAATACAGATTAAAACCCAACTTCTAATGAACCGATTTACAGTATTTTTGTAACACATCTTTATCTTTAGATAGTCACAAGGATAGGTTATTTCGCTAGAACAAACGACAAAAGGGTCTCCCCGTGGTCTGGTGTCTAACGCTTTAGATTCTCATGCGGGAGATGGTGGGTTTAAATCCCAGTCACGAATTTTCTCATCTCAAGGCTCGTTGAGAAAATTGCTCGCTGCACCATGGATGTCGGCGCTAATGGCTTAGATATCAGCGCGTCGGTGAGCGGTCGGAATGGAAAAATTAGTAATTTGCGTAAACCCCCCTCCTAATAAACCTATTTAGTCTATTTTTAGATCGTATTTTTTCTCTTTGGATAAACGCAATGTATAGCGAGTTTCGTTAAATTAAAAATTACTCCCGGTATGGAAAAATTAGTACTTTGGGCCCGGAGTAATCCCCTCCTCCCGATTGAACGATTTCAGTTGTTAACCAACTCTAATAGCTTTAATTTAAAAAGTTTCCCATTACACCAAAATTAATATAAAGTGATCTTTTAGGAATTTATAATAGACTATATATTTTGCAAAAATCTATTATCTTCGAATAAGCATTTAAAGTGTAATTTAGTGGCGTTATGCCCCCCCCCCCAAAGGTTGCCACGTCTTAGGTAAATCTAACCCCCCAAAAGGGTGTAATTTAAAGAAAATAACACTCATATCAAAATGGTTTAGATATACAACAAAAAAAAAAAAATTATGAACCAGTATTTATTTTGAGGCTTTTTTATTAATTCTAATAGCAAATTTTTATTTGAATTTTTTGGAAATCTTAATATTAACAATTTCATTTAGAGAATAAATTGAACATAAGGTAGAAATTATTGCGTAGGTATTCAAAACTGGTGTTTAATGTCTATACATTTTCTTTTGACTACTCGACATAGACCGAAAAATTATAAAGGACCCTCCCATACAGCCTGAAGTACAATGCAGCCTGTTTCTTCAGGGCTTAAATTAAAAATTATCGATTTTCCCGTTGTATTTCCAGCCGAAAAGGAGAAGAAAGAGAGCGAAAACCATTGAAAAGCCGCCAGATAGCCGAAAACGCCTCGCCGGAAATTAAGTGCAAATTAAATTCCATGTAAAAGAAAAGGGAACTTTGAAATGTCCGAAGAACCTTTGAGTTTGCTGAAAAGCTTGAATCAATTATTTCTAAGAGATCTTCGATAATGATGCCTTCTCGAGAAGGGCAAAGAGAAAAAGAAGAACTTTGTAGCATTTTTAATTGCTGTTTCTAATGTCATTAACAATTGGATACAATGCGGATTTTTTTCAATATAATTTAAATCTCTCATCAATTGAAATAAATCTACCCCCAATTGACAGTGTCCATTCCTTATTAGAGTATTAAACGTATATATATATATATATATATATATATATATATATATATATATATATATATTACTCCCTTAAAGCTGGCAAATATATAATGTAATTGCTTTCATTGTATTTAGTGCACATCCCCTATAAACCAACTCTAACTTTGAATGAGAGTATGCAGTGGTGGGGTCACCGCTTTGGTCCATTTTTTTCTGGTGATTCTACATCGAAAAATAGTCGACACGTGCCCGAGCGTTCCTCCCTTGCGCCTTAGGAGCTGAGAAATACAATAAAATAGGTTGTAAATGCTTTATATTATATTGAATTTAGAAAATGATATCGACATGATTGTTTCACTAATTCATTTGGGTTAGCGAGTAAATAAGAAAGAAAACGTACAATCGTTAAACAATAATTTACATTTTGTCAAATAAATTCAAAAATATGCTTACGTTTTCAAGTAAACTGGCATTATTCATTTTTTTAAACCGAAAATAACATGCATATTTATAAACCGCACCCCAAATGTAGTAAATATCATTTAAAACCGAAAATAACTGCAGATTTATAATCCGATCCCCAAGTACCCCAAATGTAGTAAATATCATTTAAAACCGAAAATAACTGCAGATTTATAATCCGTACCCCAAATGTAGTAAATATCATTTAAAACCGAAAATAACTGCAGATTTATAATCCGCACCCCAAGTACCCCAAATGTATTAAATATCATTTAAAACCGAAAATAACTGCAGATTTATAATCCGCACCCCAAATGTAGTAAATATCATTTAAAACCGAAAATAACTGCAGATTTATAATCCGCACCCCAAATGTAGTAAATATCATTTAAAACCGAAAATAACTGCAGATTTATAATCCGCACCCCAAGAACCCCAAATGTAGTAAATATCATTTAAAACCGAAAATAACTGCAGATTTATAATCCGCACCCCAAATGTAGTAAATATCATTTAAAACCGAAAATAACTGCAGATTTATAATCCGCACCCCAAGAACCCCAAATGTAGTAAATATCATTTAAAACCGAAAATAACTGCAGATTTATAATCCGCACCCCAAGTACCCCAAATGTATTAAATATCATTTAAAACCGAAAATAACTGCAGATTTATAATCCGCACCCCAAATGTAGTAAATATCATTTAAAACCGAAAATAACTGCAGATTTATAATCCGCACCCCAAATGTAGTAAATATCATTTAAAACCGAAAATAACTGCAGATTTATAATCCGCACCCCAAGAACCCCAAATGTAGTAAATATCATTTAAAACCGAAAATAACTGCAGATTTATAATCCGCACCCCAAATGTAGTAAATATCATTTAAAACCGAAAATAACTGCAGATTTATAATCCGCACCCCAAGAACCCCAAATGTAGTAAATATCATTTAAAACCGAAAATAACTGCAGATTTATAATCCGCACCCTAAGTACCCCAAATGTAGTAAATATCATTGAAAACTAAAAATAATATTTTTTTTTCTGTCTTTCATTTTTGAAAATCGGATATTTTTTAACTTATTTGACGAAATATAAGTAAAATATAATAACGATTGTACTTTTTCTTTAATCTAATCTTTAAACCAAATGAATTGGTGAATAATGTCAATATAATTTTCTAAACTCGATATATAAAATAAAGCATTTTCAACTTTTTTAAATTTATTTCGCAGCTACTAAAACACCTGTCGACTATTTTTCGATTCAGAATGACCAGAAAAAAAAATCGGCACAATCGGTGACCCCACCACTGTATACTCCCCCTGTTAGACAAGTTACTGGCCTTGACTTTTTAGGTTATGTTTGAGTATTTAATAGGTTTTATATATATATATATATATAGGTCTGACAAATTGTTACCTCTTGAACCTAGTGCAGTCCGGTATATTATTATAATTTGGGTGGGTTTCCTCATTTTCCGGGAATTAAATTTAATTTAAGGGATTAAGCGAAAGAAATAATTATGTACGAACATATATATGCTGGATATTTGAGAGGTATTGGACGATTATCGCTCCAGCCAGTTGTACAGCGTGCTGTTTCTATTCCGGTTTTGGTGGCCAGATAATACACGCGCATTACTGTACTATGTATGGGTTTATTATTATATGAATTATAATTATATTCAGCTTGGCTAAAAATAAATAATAATTAAAATATATATAGAAGAAAGTAGTAGAATAGAACATACCAGTTTGAGGTTGATGGAGTGTCGGTGTATGATGATGTCATATAGGGCAGATACTGCTAGGACAGTGATGCCTGTCTCCTTGCAAAGCATGGCGCATGCCGCAAGCCCAAGAGAAGCCCAGAGATAGACCCACTGCACGAGAGCTTCTTGCGGCTTGCCTTTCGATCCTTGTGCAACTTGCCTCGTGTCCCTAGCGGTCACGTGCCTTGTGTACGTAAGGAAGGACAGAAGGAAGAATATGGTGGAGAGTACGTCAGCCCTTCCTACCAGCCCAGCCACGGCTTCCGTGTGTACCGGATGTACGGCGAACAGCACGGAAGCAGCTCCCGTTCCGGTCAGGCCCAGAACCATCCCCGTCCTGTAGACTAGCGAGGTGGCTAGTCCGTGAAGGATGACATTGCCCAGATGGTAGCCCCAAGGTCTGAGACCGCAAGCCCAGTAGTTGAGCCTGTAGGAGAGGACGCAGAGAGGTCTGTAAGACCCGTGGGAACTTCGGGTGTTGAGGGCGGTGCCCCAGAAGTCGTTCTTCCACATCTCAGTTATAGGTGTCGAAGGCTTAACGTCAGGGTTCGTCAGGATCGCTTTGCTGAAACAAAAAAATAAAATAATTCTATTAAAAAAATATTTTAATTGTGATTTTTACAAATTAATTATTGATTATGCTTGATTGCAGCAAAGGTGATTTTCACAGTATACGATATATTTGAACGCAAAAGGTTTTAACAAATTTAACATTTTGTTTTCGAAATATTCAGTAGATAATAATTATAATTATTTACTTGATAATTATCAAGTAAAAATACAATTATAAAAATCAATAAAATTAAAACGAAGACAAACTGGCATGAAATAAAACACAGTACTTTAAAAAGTACTTCACACAATACAGTAATATTTTATGTAAGTGCTTAAATCATGTCCCCAAGTGCTGGGTATGGTCTGCAAGGAGAAAAAGCTGAGTGGGATGCGCAATTGTTCTCAAATTTGGTTATTTGTTAGGATACGTATTCTAGTTAGAGGTTCATTGTCCTGTGTCCTTTTTGGTCTGTGTCATGTTTAATTAATTGAGTCCATTGCGTTACTTAAATAAAGGAATTGCTAAATATAATTGTTTCTTGTTTGTTTTTTTAAGGTCTATCAACTTTAAGCCAATAATCTTTGGACTATCTATAGGTTGCCACCTCTTAATAATGCCCGACGTTCCTATATTCAACGTGGCTTTTTTCGATGGCTGTAGAACATTGTTTGGTTATTTCACTGCCACCTTCTTGCAACCATAAATAATAAAGAAATAATCGGATTTTGTGCAAAATTTGATCTATAGACGAGTTGCTCGTTGATCAGAAAATTAAAAGTTTAATACAATTTTACTAGCAACTTTGCAACCGCTTAAAGCCAAAATTTCCCTTAACCTGTCTATTGGGATTTTTATCCTATATGCTGGATTTTACACATTAACCTTCGACGCCACAATCGAAACGTAGCGGTGAAACGCTCGTAACCCGTAAGTTCCATCTACCTGTTTTATCCATCATAGTTGAAATTTGACTGCCTAATTGGGACACCACTTGTACGCTTAATTTCTGCATTCCATCTTGCACTGATCATTTCTCGGTATAAAAAAATTAAGTTATGTAAAGATTTGAGCATTAGCACTAAAATACTTAATAGTCGTAATTTTTGTAACTGTTTATTTTTTGAATCATTGTGAATATATAAAAATGACACCATAAATATATAATAACATTATTTATTATTAAAATAAATAATGCTCCTATAAGGCAATAATGATACATTTTTGACTAATGATTTTTCCCATTGAATATTAGGTTCGGCGAATTGAGGCACTACGCCAATTTTAAGTGACCCGATAGGCCCCAAAAGACCGAGCGTTCTCGATTGTTCATATATTCACGATTCCATTGAAAATATCTAGGATTTGAAAAATATTTCATGACTATATGACGACGAGAATGAAACAAGAAAGCCGCCAAGGAGTTGAGAATGAAAGAGGAGATGCCTCAAGGGAGCTAACTCAGCCCCCTCATATTTCTAAGTGCTCCATCTACCCTGAGTCCACAAAGGAAAATATACATCCAGGGTATCTCTTTTCTCTAAGAAGATGGGGGGGTTGTTTGTTTTCAGTCTAATAAAAGTAAATTAGAAGATATATTTAATTCCAAATAAAGTTATTTTCATCATAAATTTCTTTTGAAATCGCCTAGCAACAACTATGTGCGTAAATTCGATTTATAACAGTACTGGAAGCCCGATGGCCGTGAGTGCTAAGGCGTGAGCTATCCTTTCCAAAGGTCGTTGGATCAATTTCCTCTAGATGTAGTGGCTACTCCTTACTTTTTTTTTTTTATTTGTTTAATGTGTTGTCAACCACTATGAGGTCATTAAACACAGGATTATAGATGTGTATATGTTTATTTGCTTCTATTGGCGATGCGCGAAATTAACCAGAAAAAGTGGGAGAATGGAATTATAACTTAATTCGAAGGTTCTTATTTCGGGTGATTTTAATTTTAATGATTTCTTGTTTATGATATTTTTGTTGGGATTTAAATATTTAGTTTATGATATTTGTTATAGAGGCACATAATTGATTATTTTTAATTTATATTTTTAGATATTATTTATTAGTTCATTTGAGGTTAAAAATACGAATATTGATAACATTGATCTGTTTGTGATGATCCGCAAATATTTCGTCAATTCTATCTAATAGCTGGGCTTCTCTTCTTTGTTATTCATAGATTTTACAATTGATTAACAGGTGGTGAACGTTGATGATTTGATTACATTTTGCACAAAGTGGAGGCGCGCCTCGGGACATTAGATATGAATGGGTTAATCTTGTATGGCCGATCCTAAGGCGAGTCAGGATGCGTTCTTCTTTTTTAGTTGGCCGAATTGATGTTTGCCAAGGTGTTACTTGTTTGTTTATAATTCGTAATTTATTATCAGTCACAGAGTCCTAGGTTCGTAGCCACTTTCTAAGCTATGTGAAGCATACAATTCTTCTAAGCTATGTGAAGCATACAATTCTAGAAAAGTGGCTACTATTTGGAGAAAATAAAATGCATCAGCCCTAACCTGGCTAGAAAATGGTGGTAACCTATAGAGAACCCGTCCTGAAATTTTGAGTTAATTATAAGGGACGTTAAAATTTAAATAAATACAATCAGTGCAAAACATATCCTGGTTATGTTGCTTTTCACTAAATCTTCAAGTAAAATTTTAATAGGAAAATCCTCTTACACAAACACACACATATAAATATATATATATATATATATATATATATATATATATATATATATATATATATATATATATTCTGAGTTAATTATAATTAGTTAATTCTGCGAGATCATCGAGCTTGCTTGGATCAAGTCCCAGTGTTTCAAGGAAGTCACTAGTTGCTTTTGGGATCGTCCCTCTTGTGCTGAACCACAGGCCTTCTACAATATAATTTCTATTACGCTTCTTTAAATTTCTCTTGATATGTATTTATATATTTTGTGTATATGACATTTTTTTCTCTGTCAATCGCCTCTGCCTAGATTGGATCGATAGTCTCACATCTGATTACTGGATCCATTATTTATATCGAGCACATGAGCATCTGATAAGCCTGAAGACAGTCTCCTTGACATAGTGGTTCACAAACATCGGATTCGTGTTATTGTTTAATTCCAGATCTAATTGCTATCAATAATATTGCCATTTATAATTAGCTGCAATAATAGTTATCCGTAATGATTGGATTTTAATCACGGTTAACTATTTGCTGTATATATGCAGTTTAGTGAAGGTCACTTTTGGTACATAGTAGATATGATCGAAGAATATTTGCATTTATATATACTGGCAGATATTATTTTGTATACTTTTACATTATGTATATAAAGAGTATTTTTCCGATTGCATTCTAGGAAACTTATAAATTATCAATATGAATTATGATTGGCTGATGAATTATACATTGGCTATCAGAATGTACTCATGAATTATAATTTGCCACCCGTAGAACATTAATAGGAGACTAAATAAAACATTTAGCTGCATTCAAATGAGGTCGCATGTATTATTTAGTCTATATCTTGGCTCCATTACCAAAAAATTACTTAAATCCAATAATTTAAAGGTTTTGTTAAAAAATAGATTTGGCTATCACCATCAGCAAAGTGTGTTTTTTTTTCTTATATTGAGGCAGCTAAAGCCTAATCTTTGTCAGACACTCACTGATATAATCCAGTTTAGTTATAAAAAAATATTATAATAAATAATGATGTATAATGTTTATAAAAGATTAACTGTTAATATTCTTATATGGATGTGTAGCTACCGTCATCGGCGAATTATCGCATCTGGTGTGCACTGGATAAGCGCATTTTTGCTGTTGATCTTTGTTTTATTGTTCGAAAAATGTAATATTTTATGTTAAACTGTGCTGGACGAATTTTGGTGCAATGGAGTGCATGCCCACACTACATTTATCCATGGCCATTAGGTGTACTGGGTACTATTTGGTGCAATGTAGGGCATGCCCACACTACATTTATCCATGGCCATTAGGTGTACTGGGTACTATTTGGTGCAATGTAGGGCATGCCCACACTACATTTATCCATGGCCATTAGGTCTAATGGGTACTATTTGGTGCAATGGAGGGCATGCCCACACTACATTTATCCATGGCCATTAGGTGTACTGGGTACTATTTGGTGCAATGGAGGGCATGCCTACACTACATTTATCCATGGCCATTAGGTGTACTGGGTACTATTTGGTGCAATGGAGGGCATGCCTACACTACATTTATCCATGGCCATTAGGTGTACTGGGTACTATTTGGTGCAATGGAGGGCGTGCCCACACTACATTTATCCATGGCCATTAGGTGTACTGGGTACTATTTGGTGCAATGTAGGGCATGCCCACACTACATTTATCCATGGCCATTAGGTGTACTGGGTACTATTTGGTGCAATGTAGGGCATGCCCACACTACATTTATCCATGGCATTAGGTCTAATGGGTACTATTTGGTGCAATGGAGGGCATGCCCACACTACATTTATCCATGGCCATTAGGTGTACTGGGTACTATTTGGTGCAATGGGGGGCATGCCCACACTACATTTATCCATGGCCATTAGGTGTACTGGGTACTATTTGGTGCAATGTAGGGCATGCCCAAACTACATTTATCCATGGCCATTAGGTGTACTGGGTACTATTTGGTGCAATGTAGGGCATGCCCACACTACATTTATCCATGGCCATTAGGTGTACTGGGTACTATTTGGTGCAATGTAGGGCATGCCCACACTACATTTATCCATGGCCATTAGGTGTACTGGGTACTATTTGGTGCAATGTAGGGCATGCCCACACTACATTTATCCATGGCATTAGGTCTAATGGGTACTATTTGGTGCAATGGAGGGCATGCCCACACTACATTTATCCATGGCCATTAGGTGTACTGGGTACTATTTGGTGCAATGTAGGGCATGCCCACACTACATTTATCCATGGCCATTAGGTGTACTGGGTACTATTTGGTGCAATGTAGGGCATGCCCACACTACATTTATCCATGGCATTAGGTCTAATGGGTACTATTTGGTGCAATGGAGGGCATGCCCACACTACATTTATCCATGGCCATTAGGTGTACTGGGTACTATTTGGTGCAATGGAGGGCATGCCCACACTACATTTATCCATGGCCATTAGGTGTACTGGGTACTATTTATCTAATGAGTGCATTCAATATTTTATTGAAGGAAGTATTGCATGTTATTTGTTTATTAAGATTTCTTTCTTTTTTTCTTATTCTTGACATGTTTATTATTCACATTGTTACATTGTTGTATTATTCTTGCGCGTTAGGTTTTCTTTTCTATATTTCGCTTCAAGTAGAATAATTTTTTTTATATTATTAACTGATAGTTATTATTGACAGGACGTTTTGTTGACCTATTTGTGCATAAAAGGCTTTTTATTTTGCCCCACCTGCTTATGATTAAGAAGTTACTTTTATTTAGTGTTTATTGAGCGATTGTTACCTCCATCCTAGTAACTGTTATTCAGGAACGAGGTTCATGATAACCGTTACTATATTTATTGTATTTTTTTTTTGGTGTATCGACTGCTAGAGTCATTAGTACTAGTTTTTTTTTTTTTTTTTTTTTTTTTTTTTTTTTTTTTTTTTTTTTTTTTTTTTTTTTTTTTTTTTTTTTTTTAACGGCGCATCTACATCTTGGCCATTAGCGCCGGGCTATTTACAGGTTGCCACCCTTTTCTAATGCCAACAGCACGTGGTCGGTCACCCATTCAGGTACTGACCACGCCCGACGTTGCTTAACTTCGGTGATCTACGGGAACCGGTGCACTCAACGTGGCTATGGCCGTTGGCTCATTAGCACTATTTTTTTTATTTTTTTTATGGCGCATCGACAAATCGTGGCCATTAGCGCCGGATTAGCACTATTATTTTAGATTTTAACAGTGAGCAGATTTTCACAGTTTAAAGATGATTATAGGATTTCATACTGCCATGTTGCTGAGTTGGATTAGTAAGTATTGTATTATCTGTTGTTGTGTCATCGGGAGTCTAGAAGGCAACCTTACAACTTTCCTGACAGGCTTCTTAGCACATATAGTAGTGAGCAGTGCTAAGACTTCGTAGCAGATAGTCTTACCGAGGTGCAACATCTTAGCTGTTGGCTCATCTCAGCAAGATTACCTTTGGTAATTATGTCATGGGCGATGTTGACATGGAAGCTTGGACATGTCATGGACAATTGGTATGACTAATGCTTTATAAATGCTAGTTCCGAATAATGTTTATATGTACATAGATAATTATTCAAAAATTTGATTAGAAGTATTATATTAATACTTATTATTATTATAAATTAATTAATAATAATTAATATTATTTTTTTACAGCGCTTGTGCATCTAGGACATTAGCGCCGAACTTCAATACAAGTCACAGTTTTTCTATGCCCGTGTATTATACAATGGTTTAATACATTTTAAGCCCTAGTGGGGTACCCACAGTGAGTCTTCTAAAACGATAACATCGTCTGGATTCATATATCTTTAACACTATGCCATTCGAAAACTATTAATGTTCTATTTTTTGTATGCTTGGAATATTTTCAGTATAGTTAAATAATAAACAAAGAATAAAATTGTCTAACCTTTGCTTGAAACTGGGAGTTCTTTAAAACTCTTCCCAGTTGCTCCTCTGGTGTTGGTATGTTGGCAGATATAGGAGTAGCTTATAAATATCAGCATGTCCAGATTTCCATGATCTTATGTTATTAGTTCCGCATGAAAGGAGCACGTCTGCGCGTCTATAAAATTGTCTAACCTTTGCTTGAAACTGGGAGTTCTTTAAAACTCTTCCCAGTTGCTCCTCTGGTGTTGGTATGTTGGCAGATATAGGAGTAGCTTATAAATATCAGCTTGTCCAGATTTCCATGATCTTATGTTATTAGTTCCGCATGAAAGGAGCAAGTCTGCGCGTCTATAAAATTGTCTAACCTTTGCTTGAAACTGGGAGTTCTTTAAAACTCTTCCCAGTTGCTCCTCTGGTGTTGGTATGTTGGCAGATATAGGAGTAGCTTATAAATATCAGCTTGTCCAGATTTCCATGATCTTATGTTATTAGTTCCGCATGAAAGGAGCACGTCTGCGCGTCTATAAAATTGTCTAACCTTTGCTTGAAACTGGGAGTTCTTTAAAACTCTTCCCAGTTGCTCCTCTGGTGTTGGTATGTTGGCAGATATAGGAGTAGCTTATAAATATCAGCTTGTCCAGATTTCCATGATCTTATGTTATTAGTTCCGCATGAAAGGAGCACGTCTGCGCGTCTATAAAGGGTAACTGTACCCTTTCCTAGTTTTTTTGTAAAACACGTCTGCACCGAAATGAACTTTATGGCCAACCGGATTTAAAACTCATCTATTTAGACAGTGCATTATCATTAAATTTTATTTAAATCAATTAATAAAAAACTTCTTCTATAATTCACCTTATAATAGAAAATCATTACGTTTTCAGGACAATTTTAATCTGACACTTATCTGAAAATTGTCATAGAGTTTAGCACCATGCCTCTTTCTAGTGTATACCATTAATCTCAGGAATTTATTATATTTTATTTATATATTAGTTTTTTGTGATAAATTGCAATAGTCGCATCCTAAAAAATGTTTAAATAAAAATTTAGACTGATAAAATCCTCAAAGTAAAATGATTTCTCTACGGTAACAGAAGTTCCAGCTTGTTGAATTCTCGTCTTCATCTATCCATCCAACGATGGCTACTATAAACATTAACTATAATATCAAATAATAAGAAAGTGACTAAAACTTTGTACAATCCAATGGAATTTAATCGTTGCTCAAAGGGATGTATGGTAATTCTGACCGAGCTTATTAAAAATTAAAGACGGGCTATATCTTTATTTATGCCTGAATGGTAATTTAAAGAATAAGGGATGATCGGCGCTAATGGCCTAGATGTCGATGCGCCGTAAAAAAAAACAATTAAAAAAATAAGGGATGATATTTATCCATATATGACGTACAAGACCCTATTGGTATGTAGAAGCCAATCAAGTGTCATTAAGTAAATCAGCCCTAGAGATAGTCTAGTCAGTCATAAGCTAATCAAACTGTGAAAGAAGGTAATCCGTTGCCAATGTAATTATCAAAAATGTGTATTTTCAATTAATTTCACCTCTAACTTGAATCACAATGTTTAATTTTACACAATAGGCTCAGAGTGGTAGGATTTTTTACACGATGGATCAAACTTATCACACAAATGTGTACATGTTTTACCTGTTGTTAAAGTGCACCTTTTCTTTTGTATCAGTAGCTCAATATATTTTTAACTTTTTTTTTTAATTTATCCAAGTAATATTTTAAAAACAACAAAACGGAAAAACGGATTGCGGGAAAATTACTTTATTGGCCTGAAATGTGTATTCAATTACGAACAAAATATATTTAAAAGGAGCCTCTAAAATACAGTCCTACGTTATTCTTTTAAAAATTGACTAAATTGACCTAAAAATAATCTTAATAAACTATTGGAAGACTTTGCTTAGGAAATATTTTACGGATAATGAACAATTAATTAATGAGCAATTAATTAATTCCTAGAACTCTTATTATTAAAATATTGTTCTTCGATTCCCGAAGAAAGTTACATAATGAAATTCGGAAAGAAACTATATTTGCATTCACCTTCATTGGAAGAAAAGTCAAAAAGAAACTTTGATATTTCTTTCCCGAAGTGTATGCTTATAAATATTTACTCCTTTACGGCGATGGCTCGGAATTCCTTATTCAATGCAAATTGCTGGCTGTGGGCCGAAAGTAAACAGAGACTATTTGTTTATTTAGAAGTAAAGAAAGGTAGCCAATAACGATCAAGAAGCCTGCAAGTTTTCCCACGCTCCTTTCGGCTCTTCGGGGTTGGACTTGAAGCATTTCAACCCTTATATTTCACATCGAGTCATAGAGATAATATCAATAATTAGATTTTCTCCGTTTCTAGGGGGGTTCAATTTATTTAAGGGAAATAAATAATTTATATGCGTTTATATATATATATATATATATATATATATATATATATATATATATATAAACCTTCCAAACAGAAGTCCTCCGAACTGTAGTCAGTGCTCCTTTTTACATAACCAATAAAATTTCTTATGAAGACCTCAATATTCCTCTAATACAAGACCTTATACCCCTCCGATTTGCAAATTTCATGACAAATTATCCCGAAACCACAATCCTGCTGTCCAGTCACTGCCCACTCCCAACCATCCCTTTTCCCCACCAGCAGGATGTGGTCCCGCGATCTGCTTTAAGCAATACAAGGGAGTGATAACGGAGGTTATCTTCTCCCACAAGCCACGAGAGTGTCTGCAGTTCTCTCGTCCCTTTTCCAGCTCCAGTACTTACTGCAGCCCCCCCCCCGAAATTTTGATATTATGGAAAAAATGTGTCATAAAACCCTTAAAAATAAATTAAATAAGATCACTTAGTTCATAAAGAATAAAAATAAAAACTTTATTTTAGGTGTAATAGTTTTAGTTACCTAGAACTATTCCAAGTTCTAAATTTTTAGTATTCGTACCCCGGAAATGGTACCAGCCCCCCCCGAAATTATTTCCTATATACGCCCACAGCTGTACCTACTCTTCTCGCTTACCCAAGGAGTCAAGGGACAGGTGGTGCTGGCGCTCGTTACTTTTATCTGTCATGTAAGCACATTGCAAAAAGTAATTATTTTACAGAATTCAATATCATATAAAGAACAGATTAAAAAAAAAACATAATAAAATAAATAATAGTTTATTTGGTAATGTGAAACTTCAATAAGTAATCTCACACCTCTTCCAGTGTGCTTAATTACACATCCTTATAAATAATAATCTTTATATGAGATAAGTATAATAGTTTTAATTTAAAGGATTAGATAATGAGAGGTCATTAGTAGTTGGAATAGCCGAGTTCAACTAAAAGCCCTTATTCCAGTAAAAGCATTATAATAATGATTTAAAATGAGACTTCTTTCTTTTCCATTATTGACAAAAGCCGCATTACATGCAGGACAGAATGGCGATAGGATAAAAGAGAAGAGAGAGAGAGAGAAAAAATCCCTCAGCCCTGAGTGACAGGGTAAAACAAAAGAGAGATAGTGGTAATGAGGAGAGACGGAATGGGATAGTGAGAGAATAGAGAGGGTAAGTCCCCCAGGGAGGGGAGAGAGATATGCTGAAAAGGGAGATGGGAGAGAGAAAGAGATCCAGTCCCAGATAGAGAGAAATAGAGGTAGGTATAGAGGGAGAGAGATGGTGGTACTGAGAGAAAGAGATGTCTAGAAAGAAAAGAGAGAACCTATGCTGTACAGTATCTCTCTCACTACAGTCTTATCGCAATGTCTCTCTATCTATTTTAAATCTCTCTTTCTCTCTACTTTCTCTATGTCATTCACACACATTTTCCATTCCCTTTTTCCTCTTAGAGTCCTTACATTTCACTCTTACTTCAGACTGAGACCAGTAAATATTTCACTTAGTCACATTTTTATATACTTCTACATCCCGAACCCCGACAATCCCTACCTTGCATCATCAACGGTCAACGATCTCCTCTCAATAAATTAAAAAATATGCCCACGTTTTTAATTAAACTGGTATTATACTTTTTTCACCAAAAAATAATTGCAGATTTAAAATCAGCACCCCAAGAAACTCTAATGTGTTAAAAATCATCGGAAATAATAAATAACTATTCTTCCCGGTCCGGAAGATCCTAAAAATTAGTAAGCCAAAAAGTAGCATGCGCGGTGAAAAAAATATGGCTGCTATTTACAAGCGGTTGATTTTAAAAATTGGTTTGAACTACTGATCTCATATAGAATTGATGTTAAAAATATCAATATATTTTTTTTTTCTAAAATGGTCAAGTAACCGATAATTGTTTTCTGGACCATTTCAAATGGATTGACTCTATTAAGTTTCGAGTGAAAAACAAAAATAACACTTTGCGGACGATATTGAAAGATAATAAAGGGAAATTAAAATAATATATATATATATATATATATATATATATATATATATATATATATATATATATATATATATATATATGTATAGCAGAAATAGCATGGTCTTCGAAATAATGATAACGATTTAATAAATAATGCCAAATAAGAAAAAAAAAATCAAAAAAAAAAAACTGAAGACCCTGTGAAGTAGGGTTGCTTTGCAGTGTACACCCTGTACAGTTATTAACTTTTCAACTTTTTTTTTCTAAGACGTTAGCCACTAGACCCCCTTGCCTAATATTTTTGTTTTTGGAAACACTGACAAAATAAAAAAGTGGTATTTTCCAAAGACACCATACATGTATTCTTAGGTATATTGACATGCTGAATTCGAATCCGAGGTATGTTTCATCCCATCGGCGCTAAAATCAGTCATTTCAAGAACAAATATGTTCATTTTTCAAAAAAATTAATTTGCAGTAAAAAATTCATTTGTGCAAAACAGACCTCGGATTCCAATTCAGCAACCCTCAAAACCATGAAAGCTCTAGTTCTTTCTTCTCTAACGACTTCATACGAATTTTGACCTTAAACCTGACGTACTGCGGCAAAACATACACCAGATTCGGATTCACCGTGTCTATATACATAAGAATATATGTATGGTGTCTCTGAAAAATACCACTTTCTTTTTTGTGTGCCTGTGTAACAGGAGGAGGTTACAGTGTCCAGGTTAGTTCTGGCTTCCTCCAAGCTGCCTCAATAGTATAAACAGGTACATATTATTAAGATGGTTTAATTTTTTTTTTTTTTTTTTTTTTTTTTTTTTTTTACGGCGCATCTACTTCTAGGTCATTAGCGCCGAAATCCAGGGTACAGCGAGGAATTTTCCCAACGAGCCCTGAGATGAGAAAATTCCTGCCGGAGGTGGGGATCGAACCCACCATCTCCCGCTTATGAATCCAGCGCGCTAGCCACTAGACTACGGGAGACCCCAAGATGTTTTAATATTTTTAAAAAGAAAACATCATTATTCTTCATGAAACATACGTAGTGTACTCCATACCCAAATGGCCTACAAATAGAAGCGCGGCTTCTTGAAGATTAATCACAACATTTCAAAAGAGATTTGCCATTTTCTTTTAAACTACGTTTTATTGATATGTTCAAGTATGTCGTAATTATATTTCACACCTAAAGTTCAAACAAGAGAAGAAATTAATTAATCAGAAAAGTTTTTCCTCTGACTTTTCAATTTTATTTCCTCCTCAGGGGATTTAGTGATGAAAATTTCCCGGGAAAAATTAGGTCGAATTTGTTGTTTGAAGAAAATGAGCGGCGAACCTTGGAGTGGCTTTAAGACCCAGCCCCGTGAATATTAATACAGGACCTCGTAGCAAACTTTGAAGGCCTTTATAATTAGGATCCCTTGTAGATTCCACGATCAGTGTCCTCTCGAGAACTCCTCTCTTCTCGAAACCTTCCAGGTTGTTCGTGGTCTCTAGGTGTCCGGCTATTTCCTTTGTCTCGCGCTACCGCCAATGGTTTATCAATGAAGTGATCAGTGCTTGGGAGATTCTGTTGACAATGCCGGCTGATTGGGTTTGTGGAGTTTCTGATTGGATTCCGACGAGAGGGGAGTAAAACTTTTATTGCTCGGGATTGTATTTCTGAGTCTAAACTTGGATTTTCGAGTACTTGCTGACCTCGATCTCTTAATCACGTCCTTTCAATGGAGGCCAAGTTTCCAAGGGAGAATAATCAATGCTTATGTAAATTATATACAGTTTGTAGATAATATAACAAGATGTAAATTGTAACTGTTATTTGTAGGCATAATGTTTATTGTATACAGTCAAATGGTTCAACTGGACGTGAGTAATTTACATTTATTGAATTTAGGAACTTCCATGACAAAGTATTAGTACACACACTACAACATGAGTCATTCTATCTGAATAGGAACAAGCCTAGCCTTCGCGTGTTTCCTCCTTCATTTCACGGAAACGAAACCCGTTTATGACGGAACCCGAAAGTGGCAAATCAGAACACAGTAAATATTGTTTAGTTTTAATTTAAGATGCTAATAAGTAGAGCCCGGAAGTTAGGCGAAATGCCTTCTTTATCTGAATGAATATATTGAAGAATCAGATAGAAATAAATATGTTTTCGTGCATTTAGAAAGTGTAGAGACAATTTATTTCAATTATTGGGTCTTTTTTGCCTATTTTGGCGTCTGTTGCCTATTTTAAGATTTAAGGCATGTTTTTGCTTTTTTGCTCCTTATGCAATTTTTTTCTGAAATTTTAACATTTTAAAAAGCACATAATGAATTTCCGTTCGTCGAAGACAAAAAAATGTTGCACAAATTAAATTACAAATTGCCGTCACGAATATCTATTCGAAAGCTTATTTTCCCAACCCATGGATTTAACCTCTGTAAATAACAGAACCTTCCTTTGTAGAAGGAATGCACAAGCATAATGAATAGGAGGAAAGAGAGAGGATGAGAGAAGTACGTCTCCTTCATCACACCCCTTTTGCTGTGTAAATGCGTAATTACCTGGTATTCCGGATTTCAAAATGATAAGATAATGTTAAGGAAGTTTTTTTCATGATGAAAAACATTTTTTCTGAGGTCTATGATTTTTGATACTTTGAAAAAGCATCTTGTTGTTGCTTGTACGTAACATGGGAAAGTAAGAAACAGTACACTAATTCTGTGATAAATTGGTAATAAAGAAATGAATGAGTATTTAAAATACATATTTTCATTAATAATGAGTGAGATTCCTCTTTGTCTTCACTACTAATAAATGCCTACTTTCATAACAGTACTGCCTATTTTCAGTATTTCAAGTGCCTTTTTACCTGCCTATTTTAAGTATTTCAAGTGCCTTTTTACCTGCCTATTTTAACCAAAAATGCCTAACTTCCTGGCTCTAGAAATAAAATTATTTCTTATTAGTATTAACATAATTTAAATATGGCAGACTCCATGCTGTAAAATTTTATATTTTGAAGAGCAATAACATATTCATTCATATACGTACATGATATATATGTATATATTTTTCTATTCATTCCCTGATGGTTAATGACCAATTTTCATGAAATTTGATTGACAAAAACACTTCATTTATTTAAAAATGTATGGTTCTTTTCCGAGACGAATTTGCATAACGGTACAACAATTTCGTAAAAGTTCTGGAAATTTTGCGAGGGGGAACAAATTAAACTATTTTCAAAGGTATATTTTTTACCGCATTTAAAAAAATAAAATAAACAAAATAGAATTTTCGTATTTAATCTTAAATGGCTGCGTTTGGAGAATCGTGCCTAATGAAAGCCCCTATTCAAATTCCTATTATATTTCCTACAAAAACTCTTTTAAGATTCTTATGTAATTTTAGATAGAGCGATCTCGTACTTCAATTTCGATGTGTCAGTTTTGTTCTTTTCGACAGATTTCGACTCCCTATGTCTTAGTTTTAAATTGTTCTTCTTTGTTGTATTTTTGTTGTTCTTCTATATTAATTGCAGTATTTTCAAATCAACACGACAAGTAAATGAGAAGCGTGTTTGTATAAATCATTGCTTGGATTAGTCGTACCTTTTGAATAAGCGAAAGTCGAGTAGGCGATACCGATAATAAGATGACACAGTTCCTAAAATTCAGAACTATTTTTGCATTTTTTATTAGGATGAGTAAAAAATGCATTTGAGTAAATACTTCCAGCCAATGAGATCAGCCAATTAGACAGCGTTGGGCAGTATTTAATTAATTGTGTATTTACCATCCAATTATAATTACTGTAATTGAGGTACCATATTGTAAACCCTCCTACTAATTACGGTGTTGTAATTGCATCTGTCAATTACAGTTACCCGTAAATTAGGTGTTGGATATACAAGAGGTTCGAGTCAGAGCAACATTTAAATGAGGGGTTTGCGTTTTTTAATATCAGAAATTCTTTTCTGTTAAAAACCTTCTTTCTCGAGAACATATGATTCAACAATTATCAACAATAAATAAATAGACATTATAATATAATGTCATTATAATATAAGTTCAATTGACACAATTGAATTATTACATAATATGTAATAATTCAATTGAACTTAAATATGTATACACACACACACGAATAATACACAAGTATTCAAAAGTTCTAGAAGAGTAGTTTTTTATAATCTTATTATCGTTTTTAGGTTTATAACTAAATGCATACGAGGTTTCCACAAAAATCTCCTTCCATCGGGCCAATAATATTAAATTTTCGCTTATATATATATATATATATATATATATATATATTTTTTTTTTTTTTTTTTTTACGGTACTTCGAAAAGTAGGCCATTAGCGCCGACATCCAGGGTGCAGCGAATTTTCCCAACGAGCCGTGGGATGAGAAAACGCTTCTATTTATTTTAAACTTTTAATCAAATCTGTATTTTACGCCAAAAATTATCTCTACGAAGAGCATTTAGCCACAAACAATTCAACGCAAAAATGGATCAATATAAAATGAAATAAGCAGTTGGAATTCGGCAATGAAAACATCAACATTATTTTTGATATAGGATCTGCTATATTTTCACCATAGTCACTTCCTGCTAATTTTAGACTTTCTCTGCCCCCTAGAACTAATTGCAGAGTATAGAAGTAATCAGACAAGCTACCCACATATCTTATATAATGATTATTTGTAAGTAGGCTAAGGTTCTTTTGTGTTTGTAACGCCGCTTACCAGATTTGTCCTAATTACCTACTTGTTTAATCCGAGTATTTCGTCTTGTATATTCTTAATCATACCGAAGCTTACACTATGATTGATATAATACAACGAGAATATGTATTATATTACAGGTAGATGTAGTAGATGGTAACAAATTGCAGAGGTGTGTACTCCCCGGGGAGCCATCCAGACCTGTGTCCCACAGAGGATGAATAGATCCTGTGGGACTCCTCACCGCTGCCAGTCCTGTCAATATATACCCTAGCCTATCTCTCTTTTCTAACATCCTTCTCCAAACACGTCCTCTTTCCCTTAACAAGAAAGGCAGAATTCTTTAATCTCATTGATTGATTTAATATTTTCAGCCTAGGAGGAAAAAATGTTCGACTCGCAGGAACTGCATCATCTTAGCGCATATACGTTCTTAAACCTTGTGTAATTTGGCAAACAAATATAAGAAACAGTAAATATTTTGTTACGTCCTTTCTTTTAAATATTAACACGTTTAAAAATGAAAATTAAATCTGAGAAGCAAGATTACAGGCAGCACCCAGGGAAATTTCAGTATCCTGAGCGGAAATTACTCGTTCCGCCTTCTCATAATTCGCTCTACAATATGGGAAAACCTAGCAACACCAGGACACATCCCTGACGATCTGAGCAGAAGCGAACCTGTTACAAGATTCCGCCTTGAAACTTGAGATGACTACCTGCAGGCCCACCTCCACCGCACAGTGGGTCAGAATCCCAAAAAGCTGGCCAAAACTCTAAATCTTTATGAATCGATCTGAAATTTCTTATTTGGGTTTTTTTGGGGTCGCTGATTACGAATCAGGGGTAAAAAAAATTCGATTCGTAAAATTGAAGGGCGGATTCAATAGGGCCATATTAGAAGTAAAAAAGCTTTCAATTTGACGACAAATTATTAGTTTTTGATAAAATTTGTTGAATAGGGTTGTTCACAGTCGTTTATTAAGAATTTAATGAAAAACAAAATGGCGGATGTAATATAACAAAAATAAGAAAACTTATACAGGGTGTCCCAGCATATGTGTCCACCCCCTTTTCCTCCTAAAGTTGTTGGAATTTCGAAATGAAACTTGGTAGGTCATAGTTATGTTGCATGAGGTTTCTTTTGAAGGTTCAGTTGACTTTGTAACATTCTCCAGTTTTTCTCCAGCGCATCTAACTCTTGAGTTTCCAATGGCGGCAGGTAATTTTTATGACGAATTCTGATAGAAAATTTAATTTTAAGACTAATTTATTCCGAGACAACTTTTGATCCGACGCACCGTTTGCGCGTAAAACGCAAAAAACTTAAAAATATTGCCGTTTTGTAGACAAATTCCTATTTACCACTGAAACCAAACCTTGTACATAAAAATGCCTCGATGCAAACGTTGTAGCCTATTAATTTTCCTTTTAGATGATACCAAGATCAAAGTTGTAGATTGAATATTTAACGGAATATTATGAATGGAAAATATACCTTAAAAGTTTTAAAAAAGAACAATTCAGAAAATCGATATGAATAGAAAAAAAAGTAGCTGTCATAAACAATGAAAAAAAGTACTTATATACTTTATGAAAAAAAAAGTAAATAAAAATTATTATAAAACAGAACAGAATAAATTTCTCTTTCCATATAAAATTATTATATCATTAAACGCCAAACTAAAAATAAAATTTGCCTTTGTTTTCATTCATAATATCCCGTTAAATATTCAATCTACAACTTTGATCTTGGTATCATCTGAAAGGAAAATTACTAGGCTACAACGTTTGTATTGAGGTGTTTTTACGTACAAGGCTTGGTTTCAGAGATAAATAGGAATTTGTCTACAAAAGGGCGATATTTTTAAGTTTCTTGCGTTTTACGCGCAATTGGTGCGTCGGATCAAAAGTTGTCTCAGAATAAATTAGTCTTAAAATTAAATTTTCTATCAGAATTCGTCATAAAAAATACCTGCCACCATTGGAAAATCAAGAGTTAGATGCGCTGGAGAAAAACTGGAGAATGTTACGAAGTCAACTAAACCTTCAAAAGAAACCTCATGCAACATAACTATGACCTACCAAGCTTCATTTCGAAATTCAAACAACTCTAGGAGGAAAAGGGGGTGGACATATATACTGGGACACCCTGTATATGATGAAAATAAGATTGCCCCTAAATAAAAAAAAAACTTCATTAAAAACTATTAATTTACAATTAAATAATTATTTCAAAACAATATAAAACAAATATAATTTTAATAAAATTTTTTTTTTTTTTAAGGAGCTGTTATAACTATCATTTTATTTTTTATAAACAGCTACATAAAAACTTGTAAGGCAGCTAACGGCAGCTAAATTTTGTTCTTATTTTATAGATAATAGTTTCGCGTTTCATGTCCAATAAGTTAGATGTTTGAACACTGATGAACACTTACACTTTTTCCTTCAAAACTAAGTTTCTTTTCACATAAGTTTAATAAATTATTACTATTTTCTATGAAAATATTCATTATTCTAATAAACACAATTATTTTTTTCAAACTTTTACGAGTTCCTTCCATTTTGTTAAAGATAAATCGGAGAACTCTAAGACATTTTATAACTCTTCAAACACGAGGTTGTTTTTCTATTGCGTGCACGCCAGTTGTTGCTCGAGCGAAGGACGCTTTTGTATTAATTTTCCAAAGCAGGTATAACGGGTCTGACTCTAATACTAAAGAATTTTGACCATTGGGATATTACTCTAGCCTACCCAACAATTCAAATTGTCTAACTAGAAAACTCTTTGCCTGCTCCAACTTTTGGCCAGCTTTTTGGGATTTTGCTCCACTGTGCACCGCCATGGCTTAGCAGATTCGGACATTTTCCCTATATGTTCAAGCGAAAGGATGGTGGGAAGTCACCTTCTCATCTGTCCCGAACTCGTCCATCTTCCTGACCTGACGAAGCGATACTGGGAGGGTCAGCGTCAAAATGCTCAACCGCCACCGACGGGCGCTGTATGAAAAATAATAATAATAATAATAATAATTCGCTCTACGAAAACACTAATGCAAATATTTTAATTATTTTCATATTTCCATTTACTAAAATAATCATATAATTGTTGAATGCAATTAAAAACAACAACAACCAATTAAAAACTAAGATAAACAGAGACAAAAAACCGAAACGCGGTATTCCTTATGTTCATCTAAATAGAAAAAAAAGTGTTATAAAAATAAACAAAATCAATTCATTCGAAGGGGGGTTTACTCCGGAGCCAAATTACTAATTTTCTCATACCGGTCGTAATTTCAGTTGTATTATTAAGAAACGCGGTATATGAGAAAGAAGTGTCGTAAAAATGAGGTAAATCGGTCTGTCGGATTGGGGGGGGGGGGGGTTACTTTGTACTATGTATGAATTGAATTCTCCCGCCATAAGTGGTACTGGTTGGCAAAGCTTCCACTCGGAGCGCCTCTGTTTCGTTTTGTTCTGACTTCTACCACTAGGGGAGCTGTATCCAGTTCCTTCGATATTATTGAACGTTCTTAATTTTCGTCAAGATCAATCTGCGAAAATGTGAAGTTTTTGTATATTTATTAAGAAGAATACACAAAACTCTAAAACGAAATTAATGACAAAGTTAATAAATCAAACAGTTGATCATTACAAACGTAAAAGAACAGAAATATTCATGTTTTTATTTGCTTTATAATAGGTTATTATAATCAAATTATTCAGGATTGCAGTCTAAACAATCCAAATTCTGAGGAAAGTGCTTAGTTAAGCAGCTCCTGCAACTAACTTTTTTTTTACGCGGATTTCCCCAAAGTGGTCGAGGAGGCGGATTTAACTGGTTAAAGAACTGGACGATTCAAATAAGAAAATGAATCTTTTTTACCAAATTCCATCAATATCGGACGTTTTTAGAGCATGTGTAGTAGTGGGATTTTTTTTTTTTTTTTTAAATATTTTTATATATTATATAGTAGAAATCCCGTTGGAGTAGCTTTCTTACAAGGTCGTTTTCCCCTCAATTTTAGATCGGACTGGGTCCAATTTATCGCAATACTATAAAAGGGCGTATAGAAGGAATGCCTTCTATCAATATGCCAATATCAGGACGAGTGCCTTCACACGCCTTGTATAGGGGGCGCATAATCCTCTCAGAGCTACCCCTCACGCGCTAAAGGGGGCGTATTTCCCGGGGGCATCAGCTCTACACCCATCACAATGTGGGGGCAACTTAAATTGAAGGAGCTTTTTTTTTCTATATCTGCCACAAACATCCAACACATCGTGCTTGGAGATAGTCCTCTCAGGCTAATGTTAAGCGTGCCCGCATACTCAGAATGAGATGAAATATGTCACAAATATTAAAATAGATGCTCTTGAAACAGCCTCTTAACAATGGAGGTCCGACTTTCAGAATCTGCATCATTTTGACACGTTTCCGTTCTTATCCCTTATTGTCATTAAGAAATTTTTGAATGGACACAGCTATTACAAAATTTTGAGAAAAAAAAATTAAACTCCTAATACAATGAGAAATTGAAGAAATGCATGATTATAGGTCCCAAAATACAGAAGATACTGACAGAAGTCAACGCAAAGCGAAATTTTCTCTGTCTACTCATTTATTCTTAAGGAAAACTCGATTACAAACATGTTTTATTCCAACAATATTCATTATACTGTTTTTAATGTTTTGTTGTTGTTTTTTTTTACGGCGCACAATTAGGCCGAATGGCCAAAAAGCGGGAAAATTCAATATCTCGAAAACGGATTAACCTAGAAACATTGGGCTGGCCTCATTCAACTGAACTGGTATTGAAGAGCTAATGGAAAAATAAAAACCTATTGGGGCGTTAAATTTATTTGAAATTTTCGACATAGGTTGAACTCATCAAAAAAGTTGCAAAAAGTACTTTGAATGTATATTTAAATTAATTCAGGGTGATTTTGTTGAAGGAATTAGTCGAAGTTAATACCACCCAACAAGGAGTCACACAAATCACTGTATTTCATTTTAACTCATGACAGCTTATGACTAAACAACGTTAGCATCTAAAATGAACTGGAATTTAAAATGTTTTGACAGGGGGACGTGTACCTGTATCCACGTCAAAATTAGCTGTAGGGGTACAAATTAAAAATTTAGTCTTTAGGGGAGCATCTCATCCGTTGCGTCAAATGGGCCTGGGAACAGATTACAGCAGAGCAAAGCACAAATGCCGTCCTGTCTGTCAATGTTCGATGTGATGTCTGTATTGTTATAAGGCGCCAAACCTTTGAAAAGTTTTTAAATTGATTTTCAGGAATTATTAGAAGAAAAAAAAGCTACTTTATGTCGTGTATACGTTCAGAGTTAATTTTTTTTTTCGTGAGCTAAGCGACATGATTAGCACGTTTTTCTGTATAGCTTGATTTAGTGCTGATGAAGGGGGGGGGAGAAAAACTTAATAAATGCTTATATCAGCGCAGAGTACTGAATCTAAATGTCCCTTGGCCTTATCCCTGTTTATGAGAAAAATGTCTGGAAAGTCATCCTCTCTAAATCCTTACTAATGGGTTCTTATCTTATCTCTTCCCATCATTAGCCATTACAATGGGGCCCTAAGTATCTAAGTAGATTTTTGATGCACTCCTCCATAGGGCTTTTCCCAAATCTCTTTCCCCTACCTTCTCTAAAGCTAATCGTTTCGACGGCAGAAACGACTTTAAAGTCTTTTCCCGTGTAGCACTTAAGTCTAGAAGGCCTATTTTCCTCTCTCTGGTAGGCTTTTAGGCCTATTTCCTTCACATAATATATATATATATATATATATATATATATATATATATATATATATATATGTATATATATGTATATATAAAGAGAGTGAGAATGAGAGAGATTTTAATGGAAGTTATATTCGGTATTCTGTAGTCAATGAAAATTAGAGAAAATGTTTTTCTGACTGGTGCTTTCGGAAAGTGCTTCAATATTGACCAATGCCTAACACGTTTGTGGCTAAACCGTATGACGTAAGGTCTTTTCCCCTAGCTGAAGTGTTTTTTCGTCGTAACAGAATAATATCTATAAGTAAGAAAAAGTTGGTTGTGGGGTGAAAAATTCAGTAGCGGCCCAATCGGGTTTTTGCAACATCCCTTTTTAATTGCTTCAAACAAATAAGAAGTTGTTTCAGTTTAGCGAGACAATCACAGATTGAATTGAGGGAGAACTATCAGGAGGCGTCACTGTCGAACACCCTTCGACAGTTGCCACCATGGTGGTTATAGCCACCATAGAATTATAGTTTCGTTCAATGGTTTCCGAACACTTTTGCTGCTTCCCCAAATTTTGAAGTTCGGCCAAATGTACCGCACTTCAAAAATTCCTTGCCTTTGTTTGTGGTATAATGTAAGTTTCATGTATAATGTATATTCCCTTTTTGTATGTCATTATTCTGTTTTCTCGTAGCCAATTTTGCTTGGATATCGACAGTCCTGCTTTCTGTGATTTTCGTTTGTCCGGGTAGCCATATCATTGTAAAGTATATGTTTTATTCCTCTAATCGGAAGAGTTAATTGTATAGGGGACAATTTAATTAATTTTGTTGGCTAACGAATTCGTTCAATCGTTCTATGGGGGAATACTACATACCAAGTTTCGTGGCAAAAAAACAAAAACAAAAACTCTGGCCTGTATCGTGTTAACGGACACATATATAACTATATATATATATATATATATATATATATATATATATACACACACACACACATATATATATATATATATATATAGATATATATAAATTTTAACTGGGGTCATTAGTGGTGTCTATCGATAGCATCGATAAAGATTCAAAAAATGTTTTCAAAAATTCCGTCATGAGTGTAACCTCAATAGCTACTTTCCTTCGGAGGAAAGTGATAAAAAAAAACAAACAGAGATTCAGCTCATGTAGAAGCATCAACATGGCAGGAAACTTGTTGAGCAGTAAATATGTTACACGTTTATATGGTTTTTATTGTTTGCCATTCTGTTTTATTAATTCTTGAAAATTCGAACCACAAATAAACAGTAATATTGTTTTAAAATTTTTTAAACCCAACCTAAAGCTCTGATATATAATTTCCCCTTGAAAAGTGTGACAGGCGTTATAGATTAATGACATGATCCCGCATGGATTAGATAAAAGCAAACCTTAATTTGTCATGATAATATTAAACAATAAAGCGGTGAATGATACCATCAATTTTAATGATACCCCTCCATGATGCGATTATTCAAAGTCACCCTTCTCCTATTTATCATCACGCCCCTGACGTTGGTCTCTCTCAACATGGGACTTGCATTTACCTCTTTCTCTTCATTAGCTTCAGCAACATTGTCATGGTGGTGAACTATAATTATTTGTTACCCTATAATCTATTTATTAATTCGTTAATAAAATGAATATAAACTATTCAGTAATATACGCAAAAAGTCCGACACGCAGGAGCTGCATCATCATAGCGCGGTTCCGTTCTTATACCCTAATGTCATTTGGAAAGGTTGAAATAGAAAAATTTATAATTTTGGTCAGACCATTCGTGAAATAATTTGTGACCTGAAATAGGTCACGGTTACAAGGGTACACACCGCTACCTGGAATAGGTCACGGTTACAAGGGTACACACAGCTACCTGGCCTTGACTTCTAGGCCTTGTCAAGGTTCGTTCTAGAAACACACTACTTACTGTTTCTTTTTTTCTTTTACTGTAATACTAATTTACTCCAGATAAACGAAATTGAAAACAACAAAAAATCAATTAAAAAGTGATTTAAACAAAGACTAAAACCCGTTCTAATGAATTAAACAAACACATTTGAATTTTTGAGCACTTGTTCCTCCGATTGACGTTGCTTAATCGAAAATTCTCTCACAACATTTTTTGTAGAGAATTTAGAAAACTTTCGAATGGTCTCCCTTCTACTTAGCACGATTTCCTTTTAAATATATATATATATATATATATATATATATTCGAACCACCGTTATTTTCGTTCTCTAGGGATTCTGGAATTTTCTACTCATGAGGTCGACCTTTTTAGCGGGGTTCCTCCCTATGGAAGGAGGGAGGAATCCCGCTAACAGCAGTGTTTCAACTTCCAGGTACTTACAGGAAATTCGATTTTGGGCAAAAAAATCCCAAAGCAATTCCTATCAATAAGGTTCAAGAAAAGCTCCGGAAGTCCCCACCATGTTTTTTGAACCTAAATTGCTGATAACATCTAAACTGCGGATGTAAGTGAAAAAAATGTCATATAAAAGTTGTAGGCAACTAAAGTCTTCGACTTGTAGGTTTTTCCTCTAATACTACATGTTGTGAAGTGTGATTTCGATTTGGAGTCTGAAAAGCGTGGGTGTAGGATTTTTAGTTCCAGAGCCGCAACAATGCATTTCCGGACCCACTTTGATACCAACCTTTTTAATCGGAATCGAATTTACTGCAAGTACTTTGGGGCCAACGTACATATATGTATATATATATATATATATATATATATATATATATATATATATATATGTGTGTGTTATATTTTGGGAGAAGAAACACCTTAGCACCCTACCTAAGGTTTAGTTTCGTTTCCCATCAAGGATAAGAGGGTATATATATATATATATATATATATATATATATAAATAACGTGTCTGTTTGTTCCATACACAAATCCACACCGGTTGACCGATTTTGTCCAAACTTGGCACACTGGTAGTTCTTGATCCGGGGAGGATCATAGGGAAGGTCAAAAAGGTCTACCAGCTGTCTGTCTGCATTTTCGTCTTTCATATACAAATTCACGCTGTTTGACCAAACTTGGCACACATTTCTGTCTTCATCTAGTGGGGGGGGGGGGTTATTGGCTAGGTTAAAATCCTCTAGGGCTCACAGTTCGGAGGTCACGGGTTCGAAACTGTGAACCCGAACAATTACAGATTTGTGTTATTAGATTTTTTTTTTTTTTTAAGCCGCTCTGACGTCTTATAGCGCCGACATCCAGGGTGCGGCGAGGAATTTTCCTAACGAGCCGTGGGATGAGACATTTAAGCTAAATTTGAGCATATTTAAGCGAAATCTGTACTAAGGGGCTTGCGTTCACGGAAGCTCCCCCCTCCCCTCTCCACTAACCCCTACTTCTTCTTGACCGATTTTGATAAAACTAACTGAAAACATCTTCACAATCCTGCAATAAACGTTATACCAAGTTAGAACGAAATCCGTACACTAAAATTATTTTTTGCACCATGATTATTGAATTGGGACCACTGTGCGCCGGTGGGAACCGAACCACCCACCATCTCCTGCTTATGAATTCAAGGCGCTTGCCACTAGACCACGGGAGACCCCCATAAGATTTTAATGTTACTTATTTGGTTTCTCATTTATTTATGCATTTCTAGAGGCAGACAATAGGTGTAGCATGGCACGCCGGGTACCAGCTAGTATACATATATATATATATATATATATATATATATATATATATATATATATATATATATATATATAAATTTGTATACTTTCAGGTTTTCGCTCAGTATTCTAACAATAGACCATATTTATACCCTTATCCAAGTTATTGAAGGATTTATAGACTTTAAAAGAGCTTATCATCAATTCCTTTATAAATACCTAAAAACATAGGAAGTATAGCAAAATACATTACTCAAATTTTAAAGTTAGAGTAGCAACCTATACCCAAACAATTTTTTCTTTGTTTTCAGGTTTTCTAGCTAAAGAATATTATTATTATTTTTTTTTTTTTATCCAAATGGTATTTCTAACACGGTTAATTTACGAATTGACGGTACAAGACTTACACACTAACATAAAAACTTACTTACAAAATGAGTGGCAAAAAACATGGACGAACATGACAAACAACAAACTAAAAGAAATCAAGAAAACAGTTTGTGTTTGGCCCTCCAGCAACCGATCGAGCAGAAGAGACGAGGTCGTCCTTACTCGATTGCGTATCGGGCATACATTACTGACACATCGCCATTTAATGACGAGACAGGACGGACCAGTTTGTGACATTTGCAACAGAAACTTGACTATAAAACACATACTAACTGACTGCAAAAAACGCGACGGATTAAATCTACCAAACGACTTGAATGAACTCTTGACGGAAAACAGTCCACACATAAACACAATACTCACTTACCTTAAAGATACAAACATTTACAATTACATTTAAAACATACACATTATGAAATCTGTAAAAATATGTATGACTTAACGTGAAGTTGCGTAATAAACACAGTTTTTTAAAGAACCTAAAATGTGCAATATACATTCACGTATTACCTCTTTATAAATTTTGGAATAATACAATAGTGTAACATTTTTTTTACAAGAACAACTGCAAATACTTATATTTTACTTGTCTAACTGTTACTGGTATCTACTTGGAACATCTGAATAAGAGCGAGTCGCTACATATGCGAGCTCTATAATAAATAAATAAATTTACGAAATTCATGCCTGATAAAATTTCATCAGTAAATGAGAAGTACTTCTGATGAGAATGGTGAAATTGAAGGCACCTCGTCAATGGGGCTTTGTTGGAGTGAAGAAGAAATATCGAGGCGGTATTGATGGGATAATGAGACACTCCCACGCCCGTCCGGGCCGCCTACATCTTCCTTTGATTGCTAGTGTCCTGATGAATGGACCACCTCCTTCATCGCCACTTCTACAGGAGCTTGGGCTATTATAATAAACATAAAAAACTGAAGTAGTAATATATACAGGGTGTAATGTAAGTGGCGACGAATACTTGGAGCTGATAGTAGACATCAAATGGAATACAAATGGTCCTTTGAGCTGATGGCCAATTCCCAACATGGAAGGAGGAAATTTAAACTTTGTGTTTTTTAGGTTAACCACGTTTCCCATTGGATAGAAATTAATATCGAAATAACCGTTTAAGATATGGTGTAGCATCGTAAACTAGAGAAAATTTACTTGAAGAACAAGTAGATTTTGTCAATTATAAAACCAGTGAATGGGGGCTAAAACCGCAGTTGAAATTTACAAACTTCTTTTTTAGTGGTTGTGATTGAACGGGCGAAAGAATGTCTTGCCTAGGGTGGAGGGCATATTGAATATTATCGATAACCAACAATCGATTTTATTATTATTGTATAAAATAAAATATTTTGTATATTTAAAATTTATTTTAAATTTTGTGTTGATAAAAGGTGTATGTTATTAATAAATAGTTGATTTCACTATATCTATACCAAATAATAAGAGACCTCATAATTATTATATTCTTAAAGCTTATAAAATAAGACAATTTTCCTAAAAGTGGGGAATCTGCAGTTTATTAGAAATTGACAAAAATAAATGGAAATAACTCATAATTTACAATTTACCCCCCCCCCCCCAAAAAAAAGAATGCCTGTCTATTTATGAATAATGTTAATTTTAATTTCACTATTTATTTTCATCTCATTAATGTCAACTTAACAACTCTTTTATATATTTGTTTAAAATTTAACTTACAGTCTGTTTTGTTTTTTCCAAAGTTAAGCCTCAAATCCTAAAGTTAATTGAATTTACAACCAAAGGAGTGCCCGTCGCCCACGCATATCCAAATACAATTAAAAAAAAAATTTTTTTCGCTTAGTCGGTTCATTTTTGGATTTTAATATTACACATTAGGAATTGATTTTCGATAAGTAATTAAAGTAAAATGACTCGTCAATTATGCAATAAGTTTTCTATAATAGTTTTGAAGCAAGTTAATAAAAAAAATAATAATAAATAAAGCCTACAACTTACCCTTGGAAAGCTCTTTAATAAACGTGAACAAAAGCTGTGATGATATTGTCAAAATATTTATAAACTTGGGACATTTAATCCCCCTAAATGGCCATTCTGTGTATAAATATACAGAGACACGTGGTTTATTGGAGTGTGTTAAGCACGCGACATAGAAACACGCAAGAATGTCCACACGGCCATGCATACTTAAGCTAAGCTATAAAACCTCTCGCATATATTCACAAATCGCTGGTTAAGTATTATAAACAAAGAGGAAATTATAAAGCATAAAGCTTGTAATACTTTATGTAACACGTTATTATGATGAGCCTTTTATTTCACTGATGGTTGTACGAGAATGATGATTACCATGATTTCTCATACATTTTCGAAATAGATAGCAAAATATACAATCGGTACTTACGTATTAGCGCCACCACATCTAGGTCAGAGATCTGAGTTATCAACCCAGGCGCATAACTCATTAGAATATGAGCCATGTCTCAGGCAATATGGCCGCTATGTTTGTAGTAAACTTCTTGTTTACTTTCTGTTGTTAACGCAATTACTTTGTACTCTTGTGTTTTTGACGCGATTTTTTTCTCTTGTTTTTTGTGTCTTTGTTTGTGTTTTTTTTAGTGTACTTGTTTCTGATAAGGAATTGCATCAAGGGGACAGCTAGGTATCATTTGGAGTCATAATAAATTGAGTACATATGGCGACAACATAATAGCGAGGAAAAATGTTACTGTTTTGAAACCATGTTAAATTTTATATCGGACCATTTTCTACCGAAAAACCAGTGATCTATATAATCAACGAGTTGGATTGACTAGATTTTCGATCTAACCTTGAGCGAGGGAAGATAGCGGAAAAACATAGCAATTATGACATTAACATAAGTGCTACGTGTTTCCGCTCGCTTCGCTCGCTCAAGGTTGTATTGAGACTCTATTCAACCAAACTCGTTCATAATATACATAAATGATGTTTCCGTGGCCATATGGCAAAAATTAAATTGACCTCTGCGCCTGCGCTGATGATCCAGCTCTCTGAACTAGGTGGGATGGAACTGGTACGTAAATACCATACAGCTTTACAGCTAATAAAATAATGTGTATTTGGTTTTCCCCAAAACACCATATTAACCTTCCTAAGCCTGAGTGGGGTGTTTACGCCCCCCAAATCTTTTTCTTAAAATTACAGCTCATTTATGGCGATAAGCCCTAATACAGATTATAAAATATATACACTTAATTCACATTGTGCTAAAATTTTTCGAATTTAAATTTAAACTTAAAAGAATGTGCTCGGATATAAAAATAATATACAAATATAAACAATTCATTTACATTTATAATACATTAACCCGGAAAAGGTAGCGCTTCTTCAAGGGTCGATTTAGGTAGCGCTTCGATACTGAGACGATAGTGCTTAATTTTGCTTTAACCCTCAACTGGTAACATGTAAATTTTGTAAGTTATAAGTAACATGCGTCTGTACGACGTGTGGATGGTAAAAATGTTTTTGGGGGCAAATATTATGAAAAAAAACTATGTATAATGAAGGAATAGTTTATTAAAATAATTAAAAAAATAATTTTCATCACTACTAAAAATCAGGTCAAAAAACAAACAGAAATTCATCGCCCTAGGTACTCAATTTTTGCATACTTTTGTTGAACACTCTAGCCATAATGTATTCAACATTTTATGCATTTGTAGCGGCGTGTTTTCTATTTCTGAAAATGAACAAAAATTTCCTGAAGCCTGCTAATTATTTCTTTCGGTTCCCCAAGCCCAAGAATATCACGTCCCATTTTCTTCACGCCATCTTGGATGTTTAAAAATTTACAAACACCGTGACCTCTTTTTTTTTTTTTTTAGTGAATTTATGTAATCATATTTTGTCATTGCTTGCGTAGAAGGCTAGATTTTACAAGCGTAACCGCAATCATACAGTAAAATATTGCCAGCGTCCACCGTCTCGATCTTCTGTTCCGTGAATAAATGGCTAGGATTTTATCTAAATTACCAATGCATGATTTTGTTGAGTTATAAAAATTCCGGTTTATTGCTCGAAAGATCTGTGAATTTTGAGCTTCGTCCTCCATTAAATCAAATTTACAGTAACGCTTTTTTTAGTGTGCAAACAAAAGAAGCGTCACCATGCTTGAACTCGTTTTTTTTTTTTTTTTTTTTTTTTTTTTTACATTTTAGAATTTTAGGCGGAATTTCCCTTTATTTTCTTATAGCATCAATGATTCAAATTATGTTCATCTATTAATTTACTATTTCAAGTGAAGAAAACTCTTTGACAACAGCAACCTTGGGAATGAAATGTGCAATTGGTTTCGGAATAACATATAAATAGAGAGGAAAAATAATTAAATATTGATTTATACGGTTATTGTAGGTTTGATGCGTACCTTAGTTGTAGTAAATAAATCCTTACAAGTAATACACGTCTGTGAGACGAACACGAAAATGAGCGCTATTAGTAACACGCGTCTACCAGACGCTGTAATTTTTAGTTAGTGCCTTACTACTACCACAAAATACAAGTGATCAGGTTAAAATTTCACTAGCGTTTTTTACATCATCTAAAGTGAGCATACACAGGGGGTTTAATTTTACAAATAGCTCTAAGCACCACAATGCGGGAAAATACTATACCTAGGCGTCTCTCAGACGTATGTTACCAGTTGAGGGTTAAATGGAACCATATCATTTTGTAAATGTAATATTGTTATATTATAATCTTCTCAACAATAATGTTGACATAATATTTCACTTTTTACGCTTATTTCATTCCTAAAAACTAATAAATTTTAGTTTTGTTTTGCTAGTTGGCCATTAAGAGCTGAAAGTTATCGCTGTCTACTTAGAGGCTTCGAGGTTTTTACATTGTACTAGTTATGGCTGTAAATAAAAAAAAAAATAAGTATTCCTGCAATTCAATATGTTGTAAAAAAAAAGAAAACATAAAGACGGCGATGAGTCTCAGGGTCGCAGCTATTATCGGAGCACATTCTGTCAAAACCCCACCTTTAGTACTGTTAGGTATATACAATAACAATGTCTGATTTTTGGGTTTGGTCTTGTATTGAAGCGTTTTGATGTATACTGGAAACTAGTAACAGTGTTTTATTTCCTTTGATTTCAGAGAATTCAAAAGAAATAAAATGAAAATGCATGGCATAAAGTATTGCTCCAACAGGTAAAATTAGCATTGAAGACAGATAATTGTTATTAAAGAGGTACTTTTCAACATTTTTACGAACATTGAATAGGCTTCTAAAGGTAGCACTTAGTTTCCCAGACTAGAGGAAAATATATATATATGAGGTAGAGTTGGTCTTGCCGACGTAGTTACTTCAGAAAAATAAATCGAATAATTGACTTCCCTATGAAAAAAAGTCCGACTCGCAGGAACTGCAGCATCTTAGCGCGGTTCCGTTCATGTCCCTAGTGCCATTTGATAAGCTTAGAAAAGAAATAAACTTATTTTTTTTATATATCTCGTGAAAATTGTCAAAATCCTCTCGAACATCTCGAATAAAAGTGATATTAAGGCGTCAGGGACACCGACAGTAGCTAACTTTTACACAGAAGCGGAAATTACAGAATCTGGCTCCCATTCTAAAGCAAAGGTCTATAAATCAATACAAAATATGCCTAATAAAGCCTTTCTAGTGGATACAGAAGCATGGGCGTATATGAGGGGGGGCTGCAGCCCCTCCCGAAATTTCGAATTGATGATAAAAACTTCTCGTAAAACCCTTAAAAATAAATTAAATAAGATCACTTAAATCATAAAACATATTTTATTTTACGTGTAATAGCGTTTTAGTTGCCTAAAACTATTCCAAGCTCTAAATATTTAGTATTCCATACCCTGGAAATAGTCTCAGCCCCCCCCCGAAATTGTTTTTATATACGCCCATGTACAGAAGGATCAAGAAGAAGTACACAAGATTGAGAAGAATACCCTGCCTAATATAGCCCATATAGAATAATATGCCGAATAAAACCTATCTAGTTAATACACAAGGACAAATATAAGTCTTGACGAATAACAAGTCAAGAAAAAAAACTTTATTTAACAAAATAAAACAAAGTTTAGTTGCCCAACTAAAATAGAATAATATACCTAATTAAGTCTATGGAGTAGACACAAATGGACCAAAAACAAGTCTTGTGGAATATTGTTTTTTTTTTCTAATTAAATACTTTTTATCAATATTTAGTATATAACATTTGTTGAAAACTATTGATTGCTAATTGATGAATCGGTTTACAACTAAGTAGTCTTTATGAATATTTAGTATATAACCTATGTTTGGATCTGTGTTTTTGGGGTGCTCTCCGCCTAGGCTTTGTATTTGTGTCGGCAGATACCTGGGGTATATTTACAGCTCTTGAGGATTAACTCTTAGCAGGTAAATTTCCTGCGGACCTTCTGCTTCTACGGGCATTGAACCGCCATATTCGCTCATAGTATCTAACCGTTGTGAAGTTTATTTTTTGGATTTAGGACTTAATATACATATTTAGACTAAATCATAGCAAGAAGTAATCCTCCGTCGTCGGTTCTTAACTATGTAGACTCGCTAATGTTATCCAATCTTAGATACATGGTATTTAAAATCCACAGCAAAAACACGACATTTCATCAGAATCCCCTGCTGAATAAAACTTATATAGAATAATATGCAAAATATAGCCTATCTAGTGGATACAAATAGAGGAAAAAAGCCGTTCGTGGTGGTAGAAAATCTTAAAAGTATTTCGCTCAGAAATCTCCGAAATATTGTCACTAATTTTACGTATCCTGTTTTATAGCCAAATAGATTTATATTCAATAATCAATAAGAAAAACCTACTAACAATAAAAAACTATGGGTAACAGATGAAAATAGGGAATACCAAGAATAATTGTAAAGAACGAAATCAACACCAGTACTGTAATCTAGATATTCATACGGCATCTTCGAATTCTAACAAACAAAATATTGATTCTAATTATACGTATCCTGTTTTATTGACAAATACATTTGACTACTAAAAGCAGTTAAAAACACTAGGGAATATGCCAAAGAACTCGGTATAGGAGCCTCGACAGTTTCAAGACATTTGAAGGAAATCGACAAATCCAAAACTGACATTTCATACGGTACAGCCTGATATATTTTTAACAATGAATTGCTTTTCTTATTTTAACTAATCTGTTTTATTCTCAAATACATTATCCTACTATAACCAATGAAAAAACAACAAGGAATAAAAACAAACAAGAAGAACCGTTCGAATAAACGAAATCAATTACTTCAAAGTTTAAGCACTTATTTCTCCGATTGACATAGCCTAATCAAAAATTGTTTCAGGATCTTTTTTGTAGAACATTTAGTAAGCTTTCGCATGGTAACCCTCCGTTTACCAATATTCCTAACCGTCTTCGAGATATCAGGGAATGTATACGAAGTTCCCAAAACATTTCATGTCTGTTAATAAAATATTTTATTCTAATCCTTCCTTAGCTCCAAACGTAACCGAAATTTTAACATATTAGTGTTGATTAAATCCAAACATGCAGAAAATGTTTCAACTGAATCCCATAATTTTAAGTATCAAAATCAAAGACAAAAAGAACAGTTCGAATAAGCGAAATCAATTACTTTAAAGTTTTAAGCACTTATTTCTCCGATTGACATCGCCTAATCAAAACTTTCATTAGAATCTTTTTTGTAGAGCATATAGTAAGCTTTCCAATGGTATTCTTCCGTTTCCCAAGATTCTTAATCTTTTTCGAGATATTAGGGAAAGTATACAAAGTTACCAAAACTTTTTTATGTATGTTAATAAAATATTTTATTCTAACCCTTCCTTAACTCCAAACGCAACCAAAATTTCAACATATTAGTTTTAATGAAAGTAGAAGATGCAGTAAATGTTTCAACTGAATCCCATGATTCTAAGTACCCAAACCAAAAACGGCATTCAAAAATTATTTTTTCAGTTTTCTCGAAAACGGTTAAAGCTATCGCCTTGAAAATGGTTTCATTCGTTTTTCTAGCCCAAGAAGCCTATAAAACGAGTACTTACAAGCTTATGGACTCAAAAACGTAAGCGTTACGATTTTTTTTGCGCGAATTTCGCCCCAAACGCCATCTTCCAGTGGGCGGATTTTGCTGGTTAACGAACTTGACCTTTCAAATTGGACGACAGATTTTTGTACCAAATTTCATCAAAATCGGACCATCAGGGAAGCCAGAAATGAGCGAACAGACAAATATATATATATATATATATATATATATATATATATATATATAAATATATACATATATATATATATACAAATTTGAACCACCGTTATTTTCGGTCTCTAGGGGTTCTGAAACGCGAAATTTTCTTGTCGGCACTTCCGGATTGTTTCATTGTATCAACCTTATAAGCGGGGTTCCTCCCTATGGGGGAGGGAGGAACCGCGCTAAAACAGACCTTGACCGTACAGCATCTAGCGTGTTACTAAGAGGTGGTAGAACGCCTAGTAATTGGGCAATCTAGTGGTAGGGGGTCGTCTGTAAATCACACAAGTATGGGGACACTTCGTCGCCTCGACGAGTGCTACCTTTCCCGGGTTAAAGTACAAACGAGGTTTACTGTGCTGAACGGTTTCAATGGAGTAAGTTTTTACATTTTTCATAAAATATTAACTGCACATTCTCCAAGCATTCCAAATGAGCGCTATGGCGCAGTTTCGGTCGTTTGGACTTTTTTCTTCATACGAAAATATGAGGAACCAGGGATGATGCGTTTTGGATAATGTATTCTTATGCTGACCTGCGTGGAGCAGGTGGATTATGGATCAGGCTATGCTATTGATTATTCTGGGTTTTCACGCTTACAGGGAACATATGAATTTTACATCGCTGTCCTTAAATTCTTACTCAGATAGGCTTCTGGAAAAATTACTTCTTTCTGATCCACCCCCTAGGCTACTTTGTCTTAGGCATTTTCGAAAATAATTTAAGGGGATAGATACGCCAGTAAATGTACTTGTCACCATACCTTCTGTTGCAGGCCTTCGTCACTGGTTTAGGCTAGTAGTGAAGAACTGTGTGAGAGCACTTTCTACACTAAAATGCCTTCCTTTTGCGAAAAGGTTAGATACCCCCTTGCGTGTTATTGTTTATCCATGGTTTACAGTTTTCAAGAGGTTATTGTATTATACAAACGTTCAATCCCAAAATGTTATGTTTTAGCGCGGTTCCTCCCTCCCCCATAGGGAGGAACCCCGCTTATAAGGTTGATACAATAAAACAATCCGAAAGTGCCGACTAGAAAATTTCGCGTTTCAGAACCCCTAGAGACCGAAAATAACGGTGGTTTAAATTTGTATATATATATATATATATATATATATATATATATATATTTGTCTGTTCGCTCATTTCTGGCTTCCCTAATGGTCCGATTGTGATGAAATTTGGTACAAAAATCCGTCGTCCAATTTGAAAGGTCAAGTTCGTTAACCAGCAAAATCCGCCTACTGGAAGGTGGCGTATGGGGCGAATTTCGCGCAAAAAAAATCGTAACGCTTTCTTGTTTGAGTTCATAAGCTTCTAAGTACTCGTTTTATATGATTCCTGGGCTAGGAAAACGAATGAAACCATTTTCAAGGCGATAGCTTTAACCGTTTTTGAGAAAATTGGAAAAATATTTTTTGAATACCGTTTTTGGTTTGGGTACTTAGAATCATGGGATTCAGTTGAAACAAGTTCTGCATGTTCTACATTCATCAAAACTAATATGTTGAAATTTTGGTTACGTTTGGAGTTAAGGAAGGGTTAGAATAAAATATTTTATTAACAGACATAATAAGTTTTAGTAACTTTGTTTACTTTCCTTAATATCTCGAAAAAGGTTGAGAATCTTGGTAAACGGAAGAATACCAAGCTTATTAAATGCTCTAAAAAAAAGGTTCTAATGAAAGTTTTGATTAGGCGATGTCAATCGGAGAAATAAGAGCTTAAAACTTTAAAGTAATTGATTTCGCTTATTCGAACTGTTCTTTTTGTCTGTTTTTTATTCCTTGTTATTTTTTAATTGCTTATTGTTGGATAATGTATTTGAAAATAAAACAGGTTAAGAAAAATAAGAAAAACAATTTAATGTTAGAGATATGGATTTCCAAGATATATAGCTTTTCAACTGCCTAGCGTCCTTCCTAGGGAGGGTTCTTTGTCTTTGATTTTGGTACTTAGAATTATGGGATACAGTTGAAACATTTTCTGCATGTTCGAGTTTCATCAACACTAATATGTTGAATTTTTTGTTACGTTTAGAGTAAAGGAAGGGTTAGAATAAAATATTTTATTAACAAACAAAAAAAGTTTTGGTAACTTTGTATAATTTCGTTAGTATCTCGAAAACCGTTGACAATCTTGTGAAGCGGAAGATTACCATTCGGAAGCTTACTAAATGCTCTACAAAAAAGGTTCTGAAGAAAGTTTTAATTAGGCGATGTCAATCGGAGAAATAAGTGCTTAAAACTTGAAAGTAATTGATTTCGTTTATTCCAATGGTTCTTTTTGTTTGTTTTATTTCTTGTTATTTTTTAATTGCTTATAGTTGGATAATGTATTTGACAATAAAACTGGTTAAGTAAAATAACAAAAACAATTTATTGTTAGAAATATAGATTTCCAAGGTTCCAAGACCTTGTCACTAGCGGGTCCGTTTCTATTTGTCTTTGATTTTGGTACTTAGAATTATGGGATTCAGTCGAAACATTTTCTGCGTGTTCGAATTTCATCAACACTAATATTTTGAAATTTTCGTTATGTTTGGAGTAAAGAAAGGGTTAGAATAAAATATTTTATTAACAGACTAGAAAAGTTTTTGTAACTTTGTATACTTTCGTTAGTATCTCGAAAACCGTTGACAATCTTGGGAAGCAGAAGGTTACCATTCGAAAGCTTACTAAATGCTCTACAAAAAAGGTTCTAAAGAAAGCTTTAATTAGGCGATGTCAATCGGAGAAATAAGTGCTTAAAACTTTAAAGTAATTGATTTCGTTTATTCGAATGGTTCTTTTTGTCTATTTTATTCCTTGTTATTTTTAAATTGCTTATAGTCGGATAATGTATTTGACAATAAAACAGATTAATTAAAATAAGAAGATCAATTTATTGTTAAAATGTAGCGTTCAAAGAGAGAGATCCCAAGGCTTTCCAAATGCCTCTGTGCGGAGGCCTTTCTGCCCGACTTATGGGATAGCTGACCCATACAGGTAAGATTGTAAATCAAGACCTTTCAAGACTGGTTAGTTTGAGATTTCATTTGGATAGGTGTTTCGCTATTGATCTAAACAAAGTAATAACTGTTTCTATTCTATGCCTTCGTAAACACTAAAGATAAGAACGGAACCGCGCTAAGATGACGCAGTTCCTGCGAATCGGACTTTTTTATATAATCAAATTTATTATCATGAGGTGGAGTGTGCCCACATTCTAAAACACTAAAGACAAGCTCGCTCCCATTTCAAGATTCCTTATTATAATAAATAGTCAATTTGACTTTGAAAACATAAAAATAAAATTTTCGGGATTTAAAATTTCTACAGAATAACCTCTTAAAAACTGTGATCTATGGAAAAACATATAAACAAGAACACAAATGGGGGCACTAAAACATCAATTCAATACTTAACAACCCAATACCAAGCAGTTGCTGTTAGTCCCAAAATAACCCCCATCCCTTGTCCCAGCTGACCAGATGTCTATCCAGTCTCAACGTAGGGGCATTACTTAAGGCCTACTAGACCTCAGGTCGGTGGGACATTTTACCGAAATTGGACTTCCAGCCCCTATTTCTTCCTTCGGCCTACATGCTTCAACCTTGAAGTCCTCTTTTTATGGTAGCGCGCACACCTGCTGCCATAAAAAGAGGACTGCATCATGTCCACAGAGGTACGGACAATAAAATATATATAACATCCTCTAGTTTCACTTCCATTCTTCAAAACGGTTGTATTATACAGATCATTCTTTCGCTAATGAACAAAAAAAAAAAAAAATTCTCCCGACCTCCCACCTAGATTTTTCCCATGCCCCTTGGGTATCCTTCCATTAACACCTTTTTCTCCTTTCCTGTCATAAAATGTCATAAACATGCCTTTTGATCCTTTCCGACCTTTCTCCCACCACCTGCTGTTTTCAGTTAGATATACCCCCGTAGATTCCTTTTTCCTTAGACACTTTCACAATGGTTACTTAATTGCCAACCTTGGTCTTCCTCTGCCGCTCGGCATTTCCATTGGTATGTAGTATCTTATTTCTTTGTAAAATTAATTAATGTTACTATTAGCTACTATATTTGTCATTGGTATGTAGTTTCTTTTTTCTTTGTAAAATCAATTAATGTTACTAATTACTATTAAAATCAATTTTTGTACCTATTTATTTTTTCATTCTAAGAATTTAAGACGATATTTTGTTTCTGTATTAATTTCTTTTTTTGTCATTTTAGCTGACGAAGGCTACCAATGAGTAGCCGAAACGTCCGAAATAGAGAGATTTTTTAAAAAAGAGATTTTTTAAAACAAAATCATATTGAGGTTTATTTAGCCGAATCCCAACCATTCCATCTTTACTTTAAAAAAAACAAAAAAAAAAAAAATGGGTTCGGCTAGAAAAATGATTTGGGATGAATTGCACATATTGCAACAGATCGTACATTTATTGCATATACCCATAAATATAAATTACTCATTATCTCTCTTCATTTACATACGAATTACTCAGTAAAATTCTCACAAGTCACGAATTGAATTCCCCGAAAAAAAAAATCAAATTGTCGTAACGTAACCGATAACGTCACTTCTTTTACACTTCTCCAGTGATGCAATCTTTGGACAACCTCAGTCAGCCCAGTGAAAAAATCTCCTGAAGAAATATTTTAAGTACAAGGTAATTCAGGACTAAATGGCCAAAGGTTAACGGTAAAAAATGTCCAGTATTCAACATACGTTATACACATTTGTACGTACCATGTGACGTTTATTCTATAATAGAGATGGGCGATCTGAATCGATATTTTAAAAGATCAATCTTTTTAACAGGATATATCGATTTTCTGAATCGATCTCTAAGGGCCGATCTTTTAATGAATCGATCCTCAAGGGCCATATTTTTTATTTATAAACGCGATGTAAAGCATGTTACCGATAAATACATTGTTATTATCATTCTAAATGAAGTTGTTTTTGAATTTTAAAATTATTTTTCAGATCAATTATTGCAACAAGGAATATTCATAAGGCTACACGTAGATATTATTAAAATTATTCAAGTAGTTAAGGACTGATATTAAGACACATTCAGAATGACACAATACTAAGTCACAGAATTTTTCATTAAATAATATGTTTTGTTATATTTAAATAATAAGTTGTCGAGTTGAAATAAGTAATGTTTGAGCTATATTAGAACACTTTGTGAAGGAATGCAAACATTGACGTTGCACTCATGAAAGAATTTTTGAATAATTTGTTCAAATCATTATCTATGTTACTTACACGTTACTAAAACTTAACTCCGTGAAAATTTTTATACGCTTGTATATGTTATGTGAAACGGAGTTAAGTTTTAGCAACATGTAAGTAAAATATATAATGATTTGAACAAATTATTCAAAAATTCTTTCATGAGTGCAACGTCAATGTTTGCATTCCTTCACAAATATATATATATATATATATATATATATATATATATATATATATATATATATATATATATATGTATAGTGTGTGTGTGTTTCTGTTAACATGGTAACAAACGACTGGTCGAGATAGTTTATCCGCAAAATCAGTCTACCAGAAGAGGGGGGTTACTCTGGCCTCAAATTGCTAATTTTTTCATCACGGCCTTAATTTCTGTTATATTGTAACGAAACTCGGTAGACACCAAGGGCATCTAAACAGAAAACAGTGTTTTAAAAATGAACTGAATCTGTTAATTAGAAGTTGGGGTTTAGTCCGTTGAATATGATATAAGCCAAAATTGTTCTTCATCCTAGTTGGTAAAAAGAAAGAGTCTTCGATCTATTAATTAGTAATGTAATAACTATAGTTATTATAATAAAAAAAAGTGCTTTATTAATAGCTATTGATAAAACCCTTAGTGGATTTTTTTAAAAATAAAAGTTAACGTAATACTGGATATTCGAAATTAACGATTTCTTTATCAGGGCGTTGTGATATCAAAACTACTTTGTAAACACATAAACGCTAATGGGAAGGCATAAAATATACATTTTGATGTAATGAGAGAGTATTTTATAGAGACAGAGTTAAAATGGCGAGAGCTGGCGTGACGTAGAACCACTAGCCGGGGCTGTAATTAGTCCTAAAAACCAGACAACACCCGAAATGGCCCCTGATTTAAATTTTAAAATTCCCCCAAGCCTTGTTCTCCATTTAGGGGGTTGAAATACTAGCCCGGATCGTATCCTCCATGTCAGATGTCGGCGAATGATTTGCTAGCGGTGTTTATTGCTTAGCGGGCGATAAGACGAGCATGGCGTGGATTCTAGAGCCTTGCTCTTCGGGGAGAATTCATTTAGATCTGGTTCGCTTTAATTCATTCCTTCGGCGAGCTTCACACGCGAGCCTCGCCGTCTCCCAACTTCATTCGTCATGTCGGCTAAAGGCTGAACGGAACCTAAAATGAATTTAGGCCTGTTTGTTCTATATTTAGTCTTTTAGCGAACAGGCCTCCAGTGTTTATATATATATATATATATATATATATATATATATATATATATATATATGTATATATATATATATTTAGATGGAACGGCATTTTTCTCCAGCGGTGGTACTCCTCCTCACTTCTTCCCGGAATATTTCGATGGATTCATCTCCATCTTCCTCAGCCAGGTACTTGTTTCTTCCTCGGCGGTAGCCAAGGGAATGACATTTTTCTCGATCTGGGCGCCTTTTCTCCCCTCCTTTCCTAATGGTGTTGAAGCTCCCCCGAGGAAGAAACAAGTACCTGGCTGAAGAAGATGGAGATGAATCCAGGGTGCTTCAACACCATTCGTCCGCCGATACTGTGGCTAGAGGGGAGAAAAGGCGCCCAGATCGAGAAAAATGTGATTCCCTTGGCTACCAACGAGGAAGAAACAAGTACCTGGCTGAAGAAGATGGAGATGAATCCATCGAAATATTCCGGGAAGAAATGAGGAGGAGGACCACCGCTGGAGAAAAATGCCGTTCAATCTAAAAATACTATCCCAGCGACGAAATATATATATATATATATATATATATATATATATATATATATATATATATATATATATATATATAATCAGTCTTCATTTATTTTATATTACATTTTTGTTGTAGAAACGTTTCGGCCATAAGCCATTTTCAATCTAATTATCTGTGCAATACAATTAATTATACTGGTTAGGATATTGTTTATATTTTAACTTAATATCCTAACCAGTATAATAAATTGTATTTTACAGATAATTAGATTGACAATGGCTTATGGCCGAAACGTTTCTACAACAAAAATGTAATATAAAATAAATGAATATATATATATATATATATATATATATATATATATATATACATATATATATATATATATATATATATATATACATATATATATATATATATATATATATATATATATATATATTTCTTTAGCGGGTTTATTGATCAAGATTCACTATCATGCAAGGTATTAAACAATTTTGAATCACAGGAACTGAGTCTTGTAAGCCTGTAACCGTCTTCATCCTTATTGTCATGTTCTCACTGAAGTCAATTGGAAACCCGGGTACATCATATAAACCGTCTATAGTAGGTAACAGGTAACATATTTCGATAAAGTCTTGCTTAATTTTTTTGAATAAAAAAAAAAATAAAAATAAAAAATAAAAAAAACGTCCAGCATCGTAGGCGGAGCCCGTTTCACTCTCCTGGTTCCCCAGGCCGGCATCTAAGTAGCTTACAATTTTCCAACAAACTTTTCTAATTTCTTCCAATACGCTTTCGTTATTTCTTTTTCTGTATTAATGTTTTCCTTGCCTTTATTTACCGGTATTTTCTAATGATGGGTTTTGTACTCGACAATGGACGGCTTAGAAATGATTTTTAAATTTTGTTTGTTTTTTTTTTTTTTTTTTTTTTTTTTTTTAAATATCTCGGCGTTGGAATAATATCTTCGAAATATGATTTTTATGTACCCATCAACTGGTAAAACACAAATAAGACCCTTCAGAGAGATCCAAACTATGCAAAGGGTCCGGGGCATTCAATAGGCTCAAACTTCATTTTTAATGAACTATAGTGGATACAAGAGTGACAAGCCTTTACAAAACTTACCACTAGATACCGCGAAAAGCTGTTACAGCGGCGGCTTTCCGTCCTGAAATTAAGAAATGGGCTTGACCCGAAATTGGCTATCATTCCTCGGGGCATGAAGGCCCGTTGTCACGAAAGTGGCAAAAATTCTCGAATGGGTTAATGGTTACTAGGGAAAAATCAGGGATTTTAGTAGAGACCAAACTATCCCCATAGCGTATCTGCCCCTCTGACAGTTTACGTTTTTGTTCAAAGTAAAGTTCTATATATATATATATTTCGTAGAATAATAAATAAAGACACACTTATTTTCCCTGATAGATTTTAGAGCAATCCTAACGTAAGAGGACTTACAATAAGTGCTGTAGGCGTATGTAACTTATGGATGTAGCACAATCTAGTGGATGGGCACAAGCCACAGATAAACATACATTTTTTTCTGAGCTTCTGCCATGTTTATTGTTAGGCTTTTTTGATTTTTTAGTATTACTTTATTCATTTTCAGAATAATAAATAAATTAATTCGGCGGCCAAGATTCAACGTACTATATAATAAGACCATATGCCATCAACAAATCGAATATAAAGATCCAACGCGAGTGGTGGCACCGGGTCAGAAAGACCTAATATTATAGCTATATATTCGATGCCAAATTTCGCCTAAACCAATTACCTTTTACTGGATTCCTTAGTAAATATGTATTTATATGTGCTATTTTGGAAACCCAACCCTGACCTAAACACAAAATTGCAAACCCTTTCACCTAAGATTATACTATACAATATTTAACTTAACATGACTTTCTGAAATGTTCAGGGCGTTGATGACCTAGAAGTTTTCTGCCTTAGTAAATGAAACTAGAAATCACAGTATTACAGGACGCATGACAAAGATGGCCAATGTGAACTTTGGGTCTCTAAGACAAGGTAAAATCACTGAAGGCTTATTTCGGAGTATTAACTACATAATGACTACAGATTTGCAGAAAGGTTAGTTCAAGGAATCTCAAGAAATGATATGCATGTCTGAGCTCTGAACTATTCTAAGAAGATAAGAAATTAATTTAGAGTCCTTTATGCCAATGTAATATATTGAAAATCACTTTCAAAGGCATTTGAAAGTCTTCCTTGACTCTTTGATAACAAAAAATTAAAAGAATACCCTTTGATGATAAATAATCCGCAATTTCTTCGACTTGTTGCCATAAGAAAGGACCTACCTATTGGAAATCCTTGCAACACCGAGGATTAAAATGAAGAAGCCCCAAAACATCGATTCTACTTCTTAATCTGTACCTGAAGGTTCTATTTTAATACATCCCCAGACTTAGGATGAAGAAGAGGCTGTGTGGATCTCATCTTCTTCCCTTGTAGCTCGCCTCAAAGCCCCATCTCTGTAATCATAGTGAGAGATGTCACCCTCAAAAGAGTGTATTTACAAAGAAAATTGCTTCTCTTTGCCCTTAAAAAGGCTTCCTACTGATTCAAAATTTGTCCATCTTCCCTTCTATCTTCTATGTTTTATTTTTCCCTAAAGTTTTCTTTCTTTTCAAAATTGCCAGGACGGATGTTGTCTTCTTTTTTTCTCAATAATATTGATCCTTTATGATATATTTTAAACAACTGCACGGAAATAAACCAATCGTAACAAGATTTTAAAAACGAGCTTGTAGTTAAGTCAATGTTATGGTCAATTAATAAAAAGGGTATTGGCACCATGATTAAACGAAATACAACACAACTTCGACATTCCAAATCGTTGATAATCTCGTCGCCATATCGGCAAAAAATTAATTGACGCATTGATACACATCTCTGACCCGGTGAATTGCAACCTCTTCTCCTGAAAATCTCCTTCTCTGGTAAGTCATTTATTCCATTTCAGCGCGGTTCCTCCCTCCCCCCATAGGGAGGAACCCCGCTTATAAGGTTGATACACGTACAATGAAACAATCCGGAAGTGCCGACAAGAAAATTTCGCGTTTCAGAACCCCTAGAGACCGAAAATAACGGTGGTTCAAATTTGTATATATATATATATATATGTATATATTTATATATATATATATATATATATATATATATATATATATATATATATATATATATATATTTGTCTGTTCGCTCTCTAGGTCGAAAACTAATGGTCCGATTTTGATGAAATTTGGTACAAAAATCAGTCGTCCAATATGAAAGGTCAAGTTCGTTAACCAGCAAAATCCGCCCACTGGAAGATGGAGTTTGGGGCGAAATTCGCGCAGAAAAAATCGTAACGCTTACGTTTTTGAGTTCATAAGCTTGTAAGTACTCTTTTTATAGGCTTCTTGGGCTAGGAAAACGAATGAAACCATTTTCAAGGTGATAGCTTTAACCGTTTTCGAGAAAATTGGAAAAATAGTTTTTGAATACCGTTTTTGGTTTGGGTACTTAGAATCATGGGATTCAGTTGAATCATTTTCTGCATGTTCTACTTTCATTAAAACTAATATGTTGAAATTTTGGTTACGTTTGGAGTTAAGGAAGGGTTAGAATAAAATATTTTATTAACAGACATAAAAAGTTTTGGTAACTTTGTATATTTTCCTTAATATCTCGAAAAAGGTTAAGAATTTTGTAAACGAAAGAATACCATTAGAAAGCTTACTAAATGCTCTACAAAAAAGGTTCTGATGAAAGTTTTCATTAGGCGTTCTCAATCGGAGAAATAAGTGCTTAAAACATTAAAGTAATTGATTTTGCTTATTCGAACTGTTCTTTTTGTCTGTTTTTATTCCTTGTTATTTTTTAATTGCTTATAGTTGGATAATGTATTTTACAATAAAACAGATTAGGCAAAATAAGAAAAACAATTCATTGTTAGAAATATAGCTTGCCAAGAGAAAAAGATTCGTTGACGTCTTTTGAATATTTTCAATTGCCTTTATGCTGTTGGTTTTTTTATTTTATTTTTTAATTGATTTTATCTGTAGAATTATTACTATAGTAAAAGAACATAGGAATGTGTGAAAATATTTGATATTTTCCAATTCATTGAAACGTATGAAATGAAGTATCGGTAGAAGAGGTTTCTAGGGTCTTGCGGACCTGACCCCAGGTATAGCCATAAAACCCTTTGAACAAAGGCCGAGGAAAATATTATCTGTTTCTATTCTATGCTTTTCAAATGAGAATAGGGATATGAACATTAACCGGGGTCTCCCGTGGTCAAATGGCTGGCGCCTTGGATTCATAAGCGGGAGATGGTGGGTTCGACTCCCAACCTCCGGCAGGAATTTTTTCATCCCACGGCTCGCTGGTAAAATTCCTCGCTGCACCCTGGATGTCGGCGCTAATGACCTAGATGTAGATGTGCCGTAAAAAAAAAAAAAAAAAAAAAAAAAAAAAAAAAAAAAAAAAAAAAAAAAAAAAAAAACTGGAACCGCTCTAAGATGACCGCTCTGTAACTCATCTCATACAAATCATAATAGAGATATTTTCCTAAAATACCGTAATATTTAATTTATTCTAAGGACTATTTTACTATAATCTTAGTCATTATAAGTCATTAAATTCAATTTAACCAAGGCCCAACGAAATTGTGTTTTTGATTTTTTTAGCCTAATATTCTAAAAATATATTGACATTGAACAAGTATAAAAACGTGAAGAGACATCAGAATGAGACATATTATAAGCTCAGGCACAGAAATAAAAATAAATACCAACCCCATGACCAAATGATCATCAATAGAGAAAATAAGCTTCTTGACAATAATGAATGCAGGCACTACGAGATTCGCTGAAGGATTCCAATGAAATGAGATATCGGGAAATAATGCGCCAGAATTGTTACAATGAGTTAAAAGTTGTAAACAGTCAAATTGTAACAGAGAAACAGTCGGAGACAGAGGACTTAGTTAAATGAAGTTTAACTGAACCATTACGAGGGAAGTTATTGGAAGATAATTAAGCAGTTACGTAATCTGTTTGTTTCAAAATTTAATGAAACAATTCCTTCTCGGGTGACGATTATATAACACTCAAGGTGTCCTTCTGGAGGATGAGTCCCTTTTCAATTCATTATGGAATTTTCTTTCAGTTTGAGATGTTTTTATTTCTGAAGAAAAAACTACGATTATGAGGAGGGGAAGAAATTTTAGGACTTATTGGGAGGATTTAAGCACGGTTAGGGGATGTAAAATGCTTACGTTTTACATCAAAACGTAAAATTGCCAACGGTAATCGTTCGCGCATTAATCCAAAAGAATAGTTCGCTCGAAATAGCAAATAAAATATATGAATATATATATATATATATATATATATATATATATATATATATATATATATATATACAGGGAGGCAACCTTCGGATAACCAGTCTCTCATGGACCGTATTCAAAATACGGTTTATTTCATATAGAAAATGAATATAGCTAACCACAAGTGAAATTGCAACAGTGAAAAGATATTTTCTGTAATGTTAAATTTATTCCTTTTAGCTTTCTCTTTTACAGATATATTCGCAATCATTGAAAATGCAATTCCATACACTTGTAAGGGACTGATTAGCAAGGACGGGATTTAGAGGTATAGACAATGGGGAAATATTTTAGAGAAGCGGAAATTCCTTTTTAAAACTATAATTTACACAGAGGATACAAACATAAATATCATAAACCATTGCTACGATGAGAGAAAAGGTTGAGTGAGAGAGACAGATAGGTAGAGTTATCAAATATGATCAGTTGGGGAGATTATAGAGAATTTGGAACTGGCCTACCTCTGAACAGCATCTGGGCCGAAGTCTCAGGAACGGATGCAAACTCTGACCGGTCGGAGGTAAGCCAGCTCTTTTTAAACCCTTTGTACCCCACTCCTGCTTTTGCAGGTGATTGAACTAGAAACTCTTGTCAGGTCTTAGATCTTCCAGGAATCTTACGAATCAGCCACGTGCAGTGCCAACATCCCAGACGCAATGTTTGCGGATTCGTGGTTCTCACATCTCTAGAGATGGACAGCCAACCTTTTCTCTCATCCTTATTCACTTAACAAGGCCAAAGGGAAAACGGGGCCTTACATCACCCCCCGATTTTTCAAAGTCATGTTTCCCTTGGAACATTACTTTACCTTTAACACTACCCATCCTTATGTTACTAATAATAATAATAATAAACAATATTAGTGCTAATAACAATACAGGTGATGCGCTGTAAAAATTAAAATAAAATAAACATTATTGGCATCTTTACAAGACAAAACCTCTCCCTTAGGAGGTAAAAATCCTTATGTTACCATTATTTTATAACTATACCGAACACTGTCGTCACAATCACTGAACGGCTACTACACTTACGAGCGGTCTATATCCGCTCCGTTATTACAGATACGACACTTTCAGCTGCCGGTCGATGTATTACGAATCCTGCTGCCCCACTTCCTTCCGTTGGCTGCGAGTTTTGATTCGCACCACGCCGGGATCTGAGTTTTGTAATTAGCAGGCCAGTGGTAAACCCAAGAAGTGCTATTAGAGCAACCGACCCGCCTGCTATCCACAGAAGTTCTCCTTCCTTCCCCTTCTTTTGGGCCGCAAGGATCCGTTCAACATCGCTCCATGTTCCCCATTCAGCCGAAGAGTTATTGGACGCTTCTTCGAGCTCCTTGAGCTCCTTCAAAGTATCCTCCCATACTGCGGGATCATAATCCTCTTTTACTGGCAGGTCCAAGGGTGGTTTGATCGTAACGTTGACCCATTGCAACTGCACCACCTGAGAGGATTCCCCAACGTCGGCTATCGGCAAAAGGCGATAATCAGGTGTCCAAGCTGTGCAACCAGGTGCTATGGTAAGCTGCCCACTTCCATCTAGAACCCGCTCTAGCGATTCTACTCCAGCACTCCCTCTGCATTGAAGATTGAGGCGAGCGGGCTTAGACATGCTATACCACCATAGCTCCTTGTGCTCGTCCCAAATCCATGTGGGTGAAGATCTAGGATTCACCAAAGTCCACGGGCACCATTCCTTCGAAGTATTCTCCTGGCGAAACGATGAGACAATACAAGATGGTGTTTGTCCGTGAAAGAACTTGAACTCGGCAGGACAGATCCATGGTATCCCGGGACGACATCTGGCTATATCCTGCTCCTGAAGAATTGAGTAGGCCTTCTCGTTGTGGCTCTCCAAGAAGAACGCCCCCTCCGGCTGAGCTGCAACCATTCTTCCTGTTTTATTCTCCTTAAGAGGCAAGGAGAGAACCTGATAAAGCACCATCTCCTGATCCGGAGTTTTTAAAGGCAATTCCACTACAGCTATTACTCCATCATCGGTTGCAATTGCATGTACTTCAGAAATTTGGTAGTAAATTTGGTCATGATATCGGCTTCCCTCCGAGAGGAGTGTCAGTCCAGTTGGCAGAGCCTCTCTTACCTTCCCCAAAATCAGAGTTAACTCTTTAGGACCTAGCATCTCTCTACTCAACTTTCCACTCATCGATGCACCTACTCCATTAAGAACTCTGCGGAATCTAAATAGGAATTCCGTTACTCCAGTTTCTAGGCTTCTGAGGGACGAGGAAAGGTACAGGGAACTTTGGATGAGGTTAGTAACACGCGATATGTTCGTTTGAAGTTGCGCCTCTTTTTGAAAACCTTCCTTCAAAATTCTACGGACCACCCACAGCGACAACCCTGAAATAAGATATTCAGGAATCATTTTCAGGCAACTTAGCTCTCCTCCTAAGCGGGAATGGGGATCTACGAGAAAAAGTTAAAGTTTTCCCCTCTGGGGTCCAAGTAGCATCAGGTTTCCCCTTTGGCTGAGCTTGGCTCTCGCTATCTGAACCACTGGAACTTTCCCCGGAAGTCCCACCTGTCTCAATCCGTCCTTCGTTTCCCTCCCCTTGACTATCCTGGGTTATTTCCCTGTTTTCTTCCTCATGAGAGGATCTAACGCCCAGAGGGCAGGCAGGGTCATTACATTCTGGCGATCTTCCCGCAGCAACCGGACAGTGTCTGTGAATCTCATTCTGCGTTTCAATTTCATCTTGGTCCTCACAAGAGTCGTCTTCTGAGCCATAACAACACCCTGGGTTAATTTCCCATTCCGGCTCCATGACCTCATCTTCCGACCCTTCCACTTCCCGGGTTGCCCCACCTGCCTTCGTCATAACCTTAGGGTGCGAATCCCCTCCTCCCCCCGGGGCCCGTTTTAGCCTATTTATATGAACTACATTCAGAGATCCAGTGGCCAGTCGGATCTCATAGTTCACTCGCGAAAGAACCCTTTCTACTTTGTGTGGGCCTGTCCAGGGACAGTGGAATTTTGGACAATTCCCAGGCTTTACGGCTGGACAATGGAGATAGACCCAATCCCCCACCTCTAGGCGCCGCTCCTTACGCCGGGCATTACAATAATGGGTCCTCATTGCCCAGGCCCTTTCGGCACGACTCAAAGCGTCCTTATAGGCTTCTTTCAGCCGATGCCCTAACTTTTCGACATGGTCCGCTGATTCCGATCCGTCATTGGTTGGACCTACCCAGCAATCAAACGGAGTTACCAATTCTCGCCCAAGCATGAGGTAGTTTGGGGAGTATCCTGTCGACGAATGAGGTATTGCTCGATATGCCATGAGAGCATATGGGACCCACTTATCCCAGTCACGACCGTCTCTTCGCACATATTGGGATATCGAATCGGTAAGAGTTCGATGTAACCTCTCTACCATTCCGTTACATTCCGGATGGTAGGCGGTAGTTTGTAATTTCCTAATCCCCAGAGCTCTACAAACTTGAGTAAACAGTCGAGAAACGAAATTTCTTCCCTGGTCTGTTAACAACCTCCTAGGGACCCCATGTCGAGTGATAATATTCTCGACGAGTGCTACGGCCGTTTCTTCAGCTGTTTGCCCCTTTAGTGGTATTCCCTCCGCATACCGTGTAAAATTGTCAATTACGGTCAAAAGGTAACGATGGCCCCTTTTGGAAGTCGGCAAAGGCCCAAATATGTCTAGCGATACCTGCTCGAAAGGCCCTGTGGCCATATAGGGAGCTTCCAGGGGGACCTTTTGAGATACAGGACTTTTTCTGCTAGCGCACGCGTGACACCGTTCCACAAAGGACTTAACATCCGCCGCCATGCCCGGCCAATAATATGAGCTTTTGATTACCGCGAGAGTACGATCAGCCCCTGGGTGCCCAGCCCATGGTTTCGAGTGATTTTCTTCAACGATTGTTTTTCGTAGACCCTCAGGCACCATAAGCCTCCATTCCGACTCATCCGTTGCCCCATCGGCCCAATATAGCAGGCCATCGGCATCTGTTTGTACATGAACAGTGCCTCTCTTGATGGCTCTTTGACACCACATATCCTCCTTTTGAGCATCCTTCAATTTACCTCGGGTTATTTTCTGCCTATTTCCCGTGACTACAGCTATTGTACGGCTTAAAGCATCAGCGTTAGAATGTTTCTTCCCCGGGCGATGTTCGACTTCATAGTCGAACTCCTCTAACCGAAGGGCCCACCTGGTCAGCCGTGAAGACGGGTCTCGAAGGCTTAGCATCCACCTCAAGGCAGAGTGGTCAGTGACAAGTTTAAACCTTCGCCCTAGTAAATAACAACGGAACAGCTTTGTTGCCCAAACCACCGCTAGCAGTTCTCGTTCTGTTGCCGAGTAGTTGAGTTCTGGACCCTTCAACTGCCTACTAGCGTAGCAAACAGGTCTCTCGCCGCCATCTCTGTACTGGGACAGAATGGCACCCAGAGCTACTCCTGATGCGTCGGTGGACAATATAAATGGCTCGCTGAAATTCGGTTAGCACAAGACTGAGTCCGAACTTAGGATTTCTCTTAGCGATTCAAAAGCCTTCCGTTGCTTGTCGCCCCACTGGAATCGTACTCGTGAGCCAGTTAATTCTGTCAGCGGTCTTGAAAGATCCGCAAAGCCCTTTATGAATTTACGGTAATAGCTTGCCAACCCTAGAAAACTTCGCAACTCCTTCACATTTCTGGGGGTTGGAAAAGACTTGATCGCCTCTAATTTTCTAGGATCTGGTTTCACTCCCTCGGCTGTAACTATGTGTCCCAGATAGGTCACTTCCGATGCCGCAAAAGCGCACTTGTTCAAGTTCACTTTTAGATTAGCGCCTCTGAATATGTCGAACAACTCCTCTAACCGGAGCATGTGTTCCCTCAGTGATGAGCTATAAACCACCACATCATCGAGGTAAACGAAACATCCGGTGCCCTTCAGTCGGCCAAGAAGTTGGTCCATGACCCGTTGGAACGTGGCAGGTGCCCCCGCAAGGCCGAAAGCCATTTTTTTGTACTCATAGTGACCGTTTACAGTCGTGAAGGCCGTTTTTGCCTGATCCTGGGGTGCTATCGGTATTTGGTGGTACCCACTCGAAAGATCAATTGTGGAAAAGATTTGGCTACTCCCCAATTGTTCTAAGGTTTCCTGTATCAACGGAAGCGGGTAAGTATCGACCTTAGTAACTGCATTGAGGCCCCGGAAATCTGTGCAGAATCGATACTTTAAGTCACCTGTTGGGGATGTTTTCTTGACTAGAATTACAGGTGCTTGCCAAGGACTTTTAGACGGCGTAATGACGCCTCGTTCAAGCAACGTCTGAACCTGCCGTTCCATTTCCTCCCGTTCACTGAAAGGCACACGATACGGGCGTTTCACCACAGGTCTGGCATCTCCAGTTTCAATATGGTGCTGAACAGGCAGGGAGCAACCTTCGGGACCCGGTTCACAAAAAATGTCTGAATATCTGGACAATAAGGACTCCATATCCCTCCTTTCCCCACCACTTAAATGGCCCAATTTCTCGCCAACGATCGAGGCGAAACCAACAGGAGTTTTAGAGCCATCCTCGCGTTCCCTCTCCGAACAAGATCCACCGTCTTCCGCCCAATCTCTCTCTACCAGACCTACCACTAGAAGCCGTGGCAATGTCACAGCCGAAGCGGTCAAATTGACGAACTGCATCCACGAACGGCCGTCCCGAGGAGTGTTAATGCATCTCCCTCCTACAACCCCATTGGGAAGTGCTCTTGACGGCTCAATTATGACAGCTTTCTGGTCTAGTTTCCCTGGTACGGAAATCTCTAATAGAGATTCACTGAAGGCCGGAAGCGTTTCCTCTCGCGAAAGACGCGCTGAGCTGGTTTTGTTATCCTTCTTCCCCGTGTGTCTTGATTCCTCCTTGACTATCGGCTTAGCTCCTATATTCACGCTAGTTGGAAGGGATAAAATATGACCCGAAAACTTGGCTTCTAGTTCTCTCGCCGTCCTACTCATGAAACGTGCCCACTCTCGGTTCGCAGACATTTTTAACTCATCCCTCCTTGTTATCGAACCAACGGAAGGTAGAGATTCAATTTTAGGCGATGCTCCCGTGACTAACAATCCCGAACCTAGGTCTATATGGGCGTCTAATTTCCCTAGTAAGTCTAAGCCTAATAGTCCATCTCCTTCTAAGCAGACGTCAGCCACTATGACGTCGTGGGACAGTCGATGGCCCTTAACTTCGATATTCACCGTTTGAATACCGCGTACCGGGATTACCACACCAGTTACCCCCCTAATCTTACTAGTCGCGGGTCTTAATTTGGATCCTGAGGCAGGAGACCTGATTAGAGTAACTTTAGCACCAGTGTCTACTATCATCCTATGAATCCGCCCATTTATCCAGGTGCTCACCTTTAACCCTTTCTCACCTCCCCCACCTATGCCTAGTAATTCGTAGCGCGATCCCCTTGTCGCCGACTTAGGGCCGGGGCCCTCCCCAAGTCGTTCGCGTTTGGGGCCTTCTTTGGCAAAGTTCCTTTCACGAGGGGTTTAGAACGACATTGGCAAGCGATATGCCCACGACGACCACACCTATAACAATTCGTACTATTTTTGGGAGAAATATCACTAACCCTCTCTGTTTGTCGACATCCCCTGGCCCAATGATTCGTATCCCCGCAGCGATAACAGCCACTTGGATTACCCCTCTCAATGACCCTTACTTCGCTTTGTCCAACTTCCTCGGGACTGGGAATTTCGTTATCCTGGGGATTCTCCTCTACAGTAAATATTCCCTTTTCGTGTCGCCCTAACTCCGTTTCAATGGCTCTAGCCTTCTCAATCGCGGTTTGTAATTCCTTTGGGAACGCGAGTCTCGTCAGCCTCCCAATCTCTCCTCCGAGCCCATTTAAATATGATGTAAGGACGACTTTATCCAGTTGTTTGCGAGCCCCTATAACTTCTTCCTCCGATCCCTCACCTGAGAGTGATCGTTCACCCATCTCCCGACAACGATCTCCGAAAGTTCTGACATCCTCCCCACGCTCTTGTTTCATTGAACTAAGCTGAAGGAGAAACTGCTCAGGTTGCATAGTCGCTTTAAAGCGGTCTAAAAGAGCATCTCGAATCGTGGAATATTTTACATTTGGCCCCTTGAGATCCGATCTGCTGGCCAAAAATTTCGCAGCCATCCCTTTCAGTCTCATCCTTAACACAAGGGATTTATCACGATCTTCCCAGTTTCCGCTAGTTGCCACTAATTCCAAACCATTGAGATAGTCTTGGATTGGAACCCCAGAATCGTCACCGGACCATGGACCGACCATTCCCTGAAGAGAAAGATCCCTCTTTCCTTGCTTACCCTCATGCCTTGTCCTCTCGAATTCTTCCCTGAATTGCTCATTTGCAGCCAACGCCTGATCCAATGCCGTTTTCAGATCGGCAAACTGCTGTTCCGTTACCACCATCGTATAGCTCTATTTTCAACGTTTCCAATGAACCCCAACACGTTATGCTTACGAATAGGGATTGCTTTACTCTCTAACAGGGCTAACCACCAAATATCCGTATTTGGCGGTCCTTAAACCAGGAAACGTGAGGACATTGAATGAACAACTACCCAGCGCCGAGATATCAGTTCGAGGAATTGTCCTATCAGCGTCAGCAGTACAGCCGCCGGCCTATCTCGAGAGCAGGGTTCTTATCTAATGCCGGCTTGCAGCTGGACATTTAAATAATACCCCACACCTGACACCATTTGTAAGGGACTGATTAGCAAGGACGGGATTTAGAGGTATAGACAATGGGGAAATATTTTAGAGAAGCGGAAATTCCTTTTTAAAACTATAATTTACACAGAGGATACAAACATAAATATCATAAACCATTGCTACGATGAGAGAAAAGGTTGAGTGAGAGAGACAGATAGGTAGAGTTATCAAATATGATCATTTGGGGAGATTATAGAGAATTTGGAACTGGCCTACCTCTGAACAGCATCTGGGCCGAAGTCTCAGGAACGGATGCAAACTCTGACCGGTCGGAGGTAAGCCAGCTCTTTTTAAACCCTTTGTACCCCACTCCTGCTTTTGCAGGTGATTGAACTAGAAACTCTTGTCAGGTCTTAGATCTTCCAGGAATCTTACGAATCAGCCACGTGCAGTGCCAACATCCCAGACGCAATGTTTGCGGATTCGTGGTTCTCACATCTCTAGAGATGGACAGCCAACCTTTTCTCTCATCCTTATTCACTTAACAAGGCCAAAGGGAAAACGGGGCCTTACACACTATTTTCCAAAATGTATTTCAATAAAAAAACAATGAGATGTTTTAATCTACAGTGACGCCTGTTTTCACTATAAATCAGAATGACTAAGCTGGGATCTCGGTCTTGCGACTTTTCTTATCAGAAGTAGAATATTTAAAATTACAGCTGAATTTCCAATTGAAGAATTAGCTGTGTATATAGTAAATGAGCATCAGGACTTCAGCATGGCATTCACACAATCTCGTTGGGCTTTGGTTAAATTTTTAATATGAATTATAATATTATAATGACTGAGATTATAGTAAAATAGTCCTTAGAATAAAATAAATATTACGGCATTCTGGAAAATATATGTATTATGATTTGTATGAGATGAGTTACAGAGACAAATCATATACTCAAAAATGGAATAAATGACTTTCCAGAGAAGGAGATAGATTTCAGGAGAAGAGGTTGCAATGCGCGGAGAAATGATAAGGTAAGTGATAAGAGGTTTGGGGAGAGAGGAAAACTCATTGATTCTGGGGGGGGGATACCCGAGAAATCACTCGATCCGATTCCCTCACATCCACACATCCAGCGGTCGGTCCTTACTCCCACCCACCCGATGCTCCCGTGGTACATTCATCCCGTTCTCTCTCTCTCTCTCTCTCTCTCTCTCTCTCTCTCTCTCTTCTCTCTCTCTCTCTCTCTCTCTCTCTCTCTCTCTCTCTCTCTCTCTCTCTCTCCCTCTCCTCTCTCTCTCTCTCTCCCTCTCTCCCTCTCTCCCTCTCCCCTCTCCCTCTCCCCTCTCCCTCTCCCCTCTCTCCTAAAATTTAGTTCATTTTTGACATACTATTAGACTTATTAGGCTTCAGATATCCACGATGTAAACCGAATTTTGTCACAATACAACAGAAAAATGCTATAAGGACAACCTGAGCTCGACCTATCCATCAATCTCACAAGAAGACTTGACCAATGAAATCAAAACAAAATATTTTAAAATATTGGCAAGACAGCTGGACTCGGACAACCGTCAATAAATTACGTACAATCAAAAACAACTACTCAGGAGTAAACCATGCAGCGACCGAGACAACAGACGAGAAGAAGTTGTACATGCTTGACTCCGAATTTGCCACACAAGACTATCTCATGACAGGACTTTACAAACCAACCTGTAATATATGTAATAGAGACTTCACTG
>OX328124.1:19762083-19840538 GCA_946811695.1 Gonocerus acuteangulatus | reverse complement strand
TTTCGACCCTACGTTGACTATAAACATCTTGGTAATCTACTCGGCCAACTTTGTAAATTTTTTTGCCATGAGAATGTCATATGGTTTGGGGTCTCGACATTTTTCAGTATAACGCAAGTCATAAGTCAGTGGACCGGACATTGATTTTGGTAGGACCTTATGGCTTGAAATTAAATTGGAAACTTGGCAGGAACTGATTTATAATCATTGCTAAGTATTAATGATGTAAAAGAGTAGTTTAAACTAATGGGTATATTGAATAAATGTACATTTATTACATGAAATGAATAAGTGATTTTCCAAATGATATTTTTATGAATGATTTCCCTTAAGAGGGTGGGTTAACACTTCCAGTACCGATGGCTTCGAAAAAATTTCCATTAGGGCCCAACTCTTCTTTTTGTATAGTTATTTCGGCAAACATATAAAAAAATAAATAAGTAAAGACAATTTTTAAATTATATACTTTTAATTACAATTTAGTAAAATGTCAAATACGCCACGATAGCCGGCCCGCTGAAGGAAGTTTTCGGATTCAGTATCATACGATACTAGACACGCAAACCTAACCGGGAATACGTCTTTGTCAAATCAAAGACGAAGCGTATAGGACAAGGCCCGGAGTAGCCGGGATCGAAAATAAACCCAAGCTATCTGCTGACGCATATGCCACGACACCAGGCCCGCAGAGCACATCTATCTGACGCATATGCCACGACGCTGGGCCCGAACGTGTTAATGCAGACTTTTTTAGTAGATTTTTAGCATGTAAATTTGACAACTTTTAATAGTCTTTTAAGTAGTAGTGTTCCTATTTTAGTGATTGAATTAAGACGGTTTAATAATTCTCTAAGTGATGGATTCGGTAAATAAAAAAAAAACATAAATTTAAAAAAAAAAAAATGTATAATGAATTAATAAATGTTAGCATTTCCCCTATCAGACCCCTCCACCTAGAAAAATTCATTGCTTTCTAACAAAGCAATGATTCTAACACGGAACCACCTGCGGCATCCTTACACTCCACTGATTATGTTTTTATTTTTTTATTTTTTTTACGTTATTTCAATTTATTTGCTTTTAGTCAGGGTATTCTCCTGGTTGTCTGCATGTTCGATCTTTTGCTTAAAAATTAAGCGGTTTTAATGAAATTCAATACAAAAAATAATTTGAATGGTCAATATCGTTAAGCAGTAGAACCCGACTACCGGAACATTGTTTCCGAGCGAAATTCCTACAAAAAAAGCGTAATTGAGAAGATGTAGTCGATCGTTGAGATGTAGAAGTTGTTGTTCATCGGGGTTTCATTCTTTTTGATTCAATAAAAACTACATTTTATGGGTAAAATGTGTTTATTTATTATAATAAAATTAAAATAAACACATTTTAACTATAAAATGTTGTTTTTATTGAATCGAAAAGACCAAAACGCCAATGATCTACACCTTCTAGAAAAAGCGTAAGGCTTACATTATTACGTGCTAGGCTTCCAGGTACATGGTATATAAGTAATTGGACAATGGATACTTAATGAATCTATTTCCAAAACACTTTTTATGTGATACTTCGGGCATATTCTTATATAACTCGAAGAATGTTGGGAAATCGTCGTAAATGTAAAGTTAAGATGCTTTACATTCGGAAGCTTATTGTATTTCAAAAAAAAAAAAAAAAAAAAAAAAAAAAAAAAAAAAAAAAAAAAAACGAAAGATGTAGCGTCTCTTTGAGTTTTCATTTTAAATTTTTACCACGCAAGATTCTAAGCTTTTAAGGACACGAGGGATAAGAACGGATACGGACTAGGATGACGTAGTTTCTACAAGTCAACATTTTTACTTTTCTCATTGAACTCTTAATGGTTCTGTTAATCAGTTCCCGAAGCTCCTGTTACTATTTTACTGCGTGCATTGCTCACAGGAGAAAATATTAAAAACTAAAATAGTAACTCATGAAGGCAACTGTTAATCTAAATTTGAGTTGCAATATAAATGTTGGTGACGGACCTAAATGAAGAAGTATGCCATAGACCCTACGAAGAGGAACTATTCTCGGACTAGGGGGATTGAGGAATGCCGGCCTACCCTGGCTTGTAATAATCCAGGGACTCAACATTCCTTGGATACTTGATCCGTCATTTGCAGGGTCCGCGGACGGCTGCAATTCGGTAGATGCCACATCACACGCACCTCGGTAGGGGATGGTCTTCTTATGGCTCGGTATGTTGATGGATTCTATTCACGAGATTCGGAAATATTTTCACGGATTAAAGTCTCAATAGAAATCGAAGTTAATTTTAGAGCATACCATATAGTCAATCTACTGCGTGACGAGAGTATTAAATTATCTGGATGGATAGGACAGAATTTTTAAATAAAATGGTATCCTAATTATATCAACCTAGAATGGATATAAAAGGAATTTTTGTTTATATACATAATTAATAAATTTGAAGCCCGCTAATCTGAAAATCCACCTAATCAGACAGGAAAAAAATGTATAAATTTTCTTAGCAGGAAAAAATAAAGAAAGAAGGTTGTTTTTTTTTTTTTTTTATAGTACATTTTGTATATAAAACTTCCAATCTTACAAGGAGAGTATACTGTGGTAGATTCGCCGAAAGGGCCCTTTTTTTCTGGTGATTCTACATCGAAAAATAGTCGACACATGTCCGAGCATTTCGTGTTTTAAGGAACTGAGAAATAAAATAAAATATGTTGAAAATTCGTTGTATTATATCTGGATATTTTATATTTTTAACGAAATATCAAACCCTACCAATAACTGATTTTATTCCTTTACTAATGACACTAGGGATATGAAGGGAACCACGATGAGATGATGCAGTTCCTGCGAGTTGGGCTCTTCTTTTTACCTATGTTTATGTATGTCATTCATTGAATTTGCGAAATCACTCGATTGGCATGGGCAAGAATAAGATTGCACATGTTATTAAGGTTACGACTTAGAGTCCATATTTCGTAAATAAGGCACAAATAATTGCAATAGTCCGTTGCATAACCATATTCTGAAATCGGATCACTTGAGTTGCAATTGAACTTTCTGTTTTCACTCCAGTACACAATGCGCTCATTTGCTGATGTTCTCGTTACCTTTAAATACCATTAACAAGTTTTGCTTACCGATCTCGGGAGTTAGTCCATATTTTAGTCAAAATCTGTGTTTCAAGGTTCATGAAGCTGCTTCAATAAGTTCATAATAAATTATGTTACAGCATGTTTCCTGCTACCACATACATGCAACAATGTTCCATACAGCATTGTAAGTTCTAGAATGCGAAAACTGATTTTATAAACAATTCAGTAACTGATACAATGCACAGATTGACCAGATATGAAACAATGGCATATTGTACTCAGGAGACCACGCTATTGTAAATCACGAAAAGGCTGGGCAATAATGAAGAACTCATTTAGAATCTTGACTTTTTCGGGAATATCAAAAAACTTTGACAGGGAGAAAATAATAAATTCTACCTGGCATCAAGAAGAGATTTATAGTATGTTTATTACCAAGGAAGACTAAAATAAGCAAACCTTCTTGCAAGTTTCAGGGAAAAAACCTTTGTTATATTTATTTTAACAACTAACCCAATTAGTTTAATTATAGTCACTTTAGGCTTAGATTAACGTTCAACATTAGTTTGAAGAAATTTTTATTTATTAAACTATTATTCGAAGATATAATTATACGTATTCTTCTAAAAAAAAATTGTTCTGTCTTTATTGTAAATGATGTTGCTTCATGTTTTGTGTTTTGTGCAAACAATTTTTTTTTTTCTTCTATTTTTTTCTTGTGTTTTATTGAAGTGTAATCCTTTTTAATATTACGACCTGACTACTACTTTAACAGACTTTGATTCTGCTGTTCTTATGAGTCAATCGCCTCCATCGGGAAACTCATAATAAATTAAATAAATATTTTTATTTATTTATTAAGATTTTGGCAAGTGAGAGGTATATTGGAGATAGGGCTATATTTTAGAATTTAGGTTAGTTAAATATTGGTGAGGGGGCGAGGTTAGCTCAGTGGTAGAGTACTGGACTCATATGCTGGAGGACCTGAGTTCATATCCCGAGCAAGCACTAAAGATTTTTTCTTCTAGTGTTTTTGTTCATAGATTGAATTCGGCCTCCCTGACCGTCCCTAGGCCAACCCAGCCTTTAATTAATTTAATAATGGGTACCTTGGTGCTAATGACTATAGTAGTCGAAGCGGCAAGGGGAAAATCAGGCGGCTGGAGCATAGTACTGACCACACTATCTCCCTAGTGTGCCGTATGGTCAAGAATCAGATACCTCTACAGTATCTGCCCCTCGGGGCCCTCGTGGCCTGTTACGGGACTGATTTTTTTTTTTTTTTTTTTTTTAAATATTGGTGAGTTAGTATGACGTTAATGTATGGACTATTTCCGGCTAGTAAGTCGTGTAAGTCATGAGGAATTGCTAGGTGGGCTCGTAATCTGCAGTCTGTAAGTATGTTTTTAACTGTTAATGTCTCGTTTCAACATACCGCTAACTTTTCTATTTTATTTTGTGTTCAGTGCAATAAATTATACTTTGGGATCTTTTTTCCAATTTTCACGTCGGTAGTTCAAATTATAACCTGGACAACCGAAATGTAGATATGTCGAACAATTTGTCACACTCAATAGAAGATCGTCACATCGAGGCTTGATTTATATAAAAAATAGGAAAACCCAAAAACTCCAGGTTTACACCAAAATTAATTTATTTAATTCACAAAGCACGCATTCGTAGTCTAAAGCTTCATGCTCAGTGCCTCTAGTCCTTTACTCCAGGCCGTACACCCGTGGACAGGGAGAATCGCCTGCAGTACAATGTGTGTATGTATATATATATATATATATATATATATATATACATATATATATATAATACATTTAAAAAAACCAGCATCCACGAAGCATGAAAATCAGATTTTGACCAAAATATGGACTAACTCCAGTGGTCAGTAATTTTTGTCTTCTCATCAATCAAAACTTGTTATATCGCAATTAATGGTAATGAGAAAATCAAAAAATGAGTGCATATTGTAGGGGTGAAAACAAAAAGTTGAATTAGAGCTCTAGTGTTCCAATTTCAGAATATGGTTATTAAACGGATTATTGCAATTATTTTTGGATAAGAGTTTTGAGTTGTATGTTAATAAAGTCGTAATCTTAATAGTATGTGCATTCTTGCCCATGCCAATCGAGTTCATCAGTAAGCCACTCGAGTTATTTTGTTATTAAAAGAATGAAATATATGAACATAGGAAAAATAGAGTCAAACTCGCGGGAACTGCGTCATCTCATCGCGGTTCCATTCATATTCCTAGTTCCATTAGTAAAGAAATAGAAGCAGGTATTGGTGGGGTTTGATCATTCATTATAATTATAAAATCAAATCTCAAACAGAAGTATGTCTAAGGGTGCGTTTACATCTGATAGTTTCTGCAGGATATTTATATCAGCGAGAAATTCTGACTAATGTAAACCATGAACAATTTATGTCTGATGTATATATATATATATTTCTATCACGAGCTATAAGTGTCGACACTTCTATACCATCAGGTGAGCAGTGATTATAAAGCGAAGAATAAATGTCAGAGATAAATATCTTGGCTACTAGCTGTATTGTCGACACTTCTATACCAACAGGTGTAAACACTGATTGTTTGCTGGTTGCAACAGAACTATTTGATTTATCGCTGGAGTTTTAACAGTTCGTCTACTTTTCTCTTTCAATAGGGGGGGGGACACTTGTTAAAAGTAGAAGTTATCGAACTTATCATTATTATTACTTATAAGGATAAAATAAAATAACATCATGGTTTAACGGAAATGGCCGAAGCATTTAGTACAATTACCGAAGAAATTTAAAAAAAAAAAAAAAAAAAAAAAAAAAAAATTAAAAATAAAGAAACCAATTCAATTGTGAAATATATCAAATGTTTCAAAACATAGTTCATATTAATAAAATTTCCTAATATAAAATAGTATTTCATCAAGTAAATACCTACTCACCAGATGCTAAAAATCGTAAAGCTGGAGCTAGTCATTCTGTTACACTAATAGTCTTTCTGAATTTTGTATCTTGCTCTGATATAAGCAAGTTTTTCGAAATCTGCTCGTTTAACACTTAAAAAATTCGAAAACTGCGCTGGATCCTCGATACTGAGCTCAGACATTAAATGACTGAAGAAACCTAATTCTTTCCGTCTCAAAATCCATTCTCGAACCCATGCAGAACGTTTTTTTTTTCTTTTTTTTTTTTTTTTTTTTTTTTTTTATTTCCAGCATTTGTAAAATTACACAGGCCGCAATTTCGCGTTTCGATACTTTCTTCATTGCAAGCAGAATGGACTACACAGGACACTTGTGAGTGTAAACGGGGCGTACATTTATCGAAAATTTCAAAAAATCCAGAACTGTCGTACACAAATCCATGATATAAATGTCTAGCTATTTCTCTCAGTATGTAAACAGCAAGACACTATCCAACCGAGACGTGTATATCTTGACATATATATATCCTGCGAGAAGTGTCAAGTGTAAACGCACCCTAAAGCGCAAAAACTGCGCGAAACTGACTGTATCCTCAGCGGAAATAAATTTGAAACACCGTTATTTTCGAGATGTATGAGTTCTGAAGTGTAGCAGTTTCTAGCCAGCACTTTATTGCGCCACGAGATCAATCTCCTAAGCGGGTTTCCTTCCTATGATTGAATGGAGGAACAACGGTTATAAATGCATAATATGTCCTAAATAGACTCTGTCGTTTCTCGCTTTTTGTTAGCACAAACTTGACGTCCTTGAAACAGACAAATTACAAATGTACAACTGTAATTGTACCAAAAAACAATTACCGTAGAGTCCCGCTAATCTCAACTAATTGGAATTGTTCGGATTAGTGAAATTTCGGACTAGGCGGAGTTTTGTGCTATAAATTGACTTAATTAGTTGTTTGAAGTGACAAAAAATTAGGTATTCTTGTATGCTGCAATCTATACTAACAAGGGTAGTAAACATATTTTTAATTTTACTTGCATAATTATTAACTACTATTAAACGATTATATTTTCACTTTAACAAATAAATTGGCGAAAGAATCATGTCTTTAATATATATATATATATATACAGTGACTCACAAAACCGCTAAGTTATATTATAGAAAAAAAAATTAAACCAGTATAATATTTACTCCTGCGGGTCAAAATAATTTAGTTGAGACTAGGAGGTATAATTTTAGAAGGGTATTGAGGTTATACTCTCAGGGATTTGCTTTCCGTTGTTGGTTCATTGCAACAGTTTTGTGGCGGATTTTGTGGAGTGAAGTTAAAGATGTAGAGTGCCAAGTTAACTATTTATAATAATTACTATCTAGCAAAATGGACATAAAAAATAACCTTTAAGCCAGAGAAATCAAAAAAATTAGGAGGAACTCAATTTTCTCTGACATAAACAACAGTATTAAGCTTTTGGTCACTGAAGGCCTTTCGATGAGACTAATTGCTGCTCGAGTTGGTTCGAATGTTTCAACAGTAAGTAGATACGTTATAAAAAAGATTCTTTATTGTTCTAAAGATGTTGGAGGTCAACCAAAAAAAAAAAATTAAGAAAGAAACAGCAAGTTACTGGTTCGACTGATTAGGATGGGCGGGATCGACATTGCTGTACTAGGCCAACATAGACTTAAAACGGACATGGGGCTTAAAATTAATGTTGAAACTATTCCAAGAAAACTAATAAGTCAGGGAAGTATGGCAAGGTTAAATGTCAAGAAGCCATTGCATAAAAAAAACAAAAAAAACAGGCAACTATGACTGGAATTTTGTGGTAATCTTGAAAATTGAACAATTGAGAAGAGTTGTGAGGTCAGAAAAAAACAAAAATAAATCGTTTTGGGACTGAGGGACAATGCTGGCTTTAGAAAAAAACTGGGTACCCAATTACTAACAGGGAATTCCAGTCTACTCGAAAATTTGCTGGTGGCAGTCAAATGGTCTTGGGTGCATAAAGGACCAAAATGTTCGATGGATTGCCAGAATAGGAGGGAAAATGATCCCAGAGGAATATCTAAGTATTTTCTAGTCATCTCAACTGCCAAGTTTTAAATTCCGAAATTAAGATATTATATTTCAACAGGATAATGATCCAAAGCACATTACAAAAATAAGTGGAATGGTTAGAAAATCATTCAATTAACTTGTTAGATTGTCCCCTCCTGTCTCCTAATATAGATATTATTGAGCACTTTTCGTTCCATAAAAAACAAAATTTGGCCAAGTGCAAAAATTCATCATAATCGATTGAAGAATTATGTGAGCGAAACTAATTGATATAGAACGATAAACCGTCATAATTTTCAAACAATCTTGTGAAAAGTAGTCCAAATAGAATTCAGACCATAATTGTTTGTTTATTTGTTTTTTAGGGCAAAGAACAACGTGGCTATCATTGCCCGAAAACTTAATTTTGAATTTTATTTTATTAAGTATAATTTATATATAAGAAAATACTTGTACAACAGACCATAATTAAAGCCAAAGGAAGCAATAATAAGTAATAGATTATAAAGTTTTATAATAGTTTTTATTCAGTCACAAAAGTGTTCAAATCAGCTCAATTTGCAATGTTTTTCAGAATTTATTTTTCTACCTCAATAAAATTATTATTATGTTAATTTCTAATTATTAAATATGTTTTAAAACCATATATATTTGTTTCATTACCCAACACACATTTCTAACAGCGAGGTATTCAAATTTTGTAAGCAAGAGCTATCATTGCAACGGTTTTGCGAGTCAATGTTTATATATATAAATATATATATATATATATATATATATATATATATATATATATATATATATATATGCATACATAAAAACGTATATTTTACTAACAAGGACATTTTCGGTATAAGGTAAGATGGATAAATAAGCCCAAGTACTTTCGTTCCTACTTGAAGGATATCCAGGACCGTAATCCTAAGCAGAATATAAGATTGTTCACCGTTATCCAGTTCCTCCTTCCTCCTCCTCTGTCACAAGGAGCAGAGCTGTCTTCCTTTGTAAATGGTGTGGAATGCGATAGTCTTGTCTGGGTAACGACTCCAGAACCAGGTAACCTGATATTGCTCCTCCCAGTTCAGCAGTGTACCTTCTTGACAATCCCAGAGGTATCAGGTGAACTTCAAGGAGTAACCAACATATCGGATTCTTTTTGGGAATAAATTATGTATCTTGTTTCTCAAAAGGAAAATATAACCTCTTGTGGCTATATTTTCATTTTGGAGTAAAGAATACCGCTTGATTATGTATTCCCCACATTTTCTTAAAATTAAAATCACATTCAATTGCAGAAACTTTCTTTTATCATAACACATATCTCGGGCTCGGAAAACCTCATCTCTAAATACTAGCTGAGATGAGCTTGTTGAACAAGCCTTGTTCTGTCGAGTTACGAATTGGACACAGTAATCTCACCTATGCTTATCGTGGACGTATATTAGGGGGGGGGCTGAGGGGCTGCATCCCCCGAAATCTTGATTTGATAGGTAAAAATTTGCCATGAATTGTAGTACATATTTTAAAACTAGTATTTAAAAATGATAAAGAATGCTTTAATTGTCATTTTTTTTTTTTTTTTTTTTTTTTTTTTTTTTGCAAAGGCGCACAGTGGTGCGGGTGTCGAGAATAATAAAGACAATTGATACATTCACCTTCTAGCACCATGCGCTTAACGGGTGAGCATAAACCATTTTATGGCTGCCTAAAATCATGTTTTCCTGAAGCTTTTAGGCAATCAGGCATATAAATGCGTTTATAAGTATACCTTTCCTATAATGTGAAGAAGAAGTTACAGCCCAATGTATGATCCTTTTTATTCTAAGGATTTTGCCATGAGATACCGCATGACACACAGTAAAAAATATTTTATTCGTCATAAAACTTATACATTAGCAGTAAAATTTAGATAATATGTACATAAGCCAAAAGTAAGAGATTGGCTGACGGGTGTGGCTAATAGGTGGGGCTATTGGGTTTTTTTTTTGCGAAGACCACATCTAGTTACTTCTCCAGTTACTTGTGGAGTATCTGTAGTGATTATAACAGTGATTCAGCACATGCGCATAACTCATTAGTATTAAAATTGGCCTTTTTCTATGGGCAATTCTGTTCGTTGTTGCTGGTACGAAAGTCAACATCAACACTCAAGTCAATCCAACCCGCAAAAATTAATGGGATTCTATTAATATTTGCGAGTAGGATTGGCTTGAGTGTTGAATGTTACTTTACGACCAGCAACAACCAATACAATTGAGAATGAGTTATGCACATGCGCTGAATCACTGCTATAATCACTACAGATACTTCACAAATAACTGGAGAAGTAACTGGATGTGCTCTTCACAATTAGACCCCAATGGACTTTTCTGGCAATATATTTAACACTACAATTTCCATAAATTTAACACTATAATTTCTATCCATTTTATAGGTTTGAAATGTGCAAGCAAATAGTTTACGTTTTCGCAATCAGTCACCCATTTTCCCTGCTTAAAAGGCTAAATTATACAGGGAATCCTTATTTTTAGAATTTCGCTATGACGACGCAATTCCTGCGAGGATAAAATTATGAGGTTAATGTGACGTATTATCTAAAAAATAAATAAATAAGAAAATTTAACGTGGTGACTTACCCAAGGAATAATATTTTAAGGAAAATTACGTGAGAATTTGAAAGGCCGCAAATTGGTAGATTAAAATTCAATTAGGCTAAGTCACGTGGAAAACTAATTTCCCTTATACATTCTTATTACGGGGGAGGGGGGAAGGGGGCGCGGGACAAACAAATTGGTGGGAGTTGTCAGCTGTCCCGGGTCATGTGTCACGCGAACCCTCTTCGACGGTCTAATGAGAAAATACATTATAATGGAGAAGGTTATCCATAGAGATAGCAACTAGTGAATTATATCCATAGAGGTATACAATGACTGTAATATGTGTCGGAGAGGATCGATCTAATGATATATCGAACTTGAACATCGGTGTAATGAAACACATACAGAGCACTAGCACGAATACATTGGTTGTGCCCTTATCTGTTAACTGATAAGAGAGATATGAGTTGTATTTTTTTTTTATATATTGATAAATTGTGAATATCTATTAAAAACAGATATGATTGATAATCAGAGCGTTCCATTCAAAGCTCACTAAAACCTTTTTCATAACACAAAATAAACATAAGTGGTACACAAAAGTGGTATTTTCCAAATTCATACATACATATATTCCACCAATACACCATACATATATTCTTATGTATTTCGACACGCTGAATCCGAATCCGGAGTCCGTTTTACTCGCCTGAAGTTGTTTGAGGAGAAATAACTAGAGCATCCATGGTTTTGAGGGTCGCTGCATTCCAATCCGAGGTCTGTTTCTACCCATCGGCTCAAAATCAAGGTCATTTCATGGACAGATGTTTCTCTTTTGCTAAAAATGAATTTTTGACAGCAGATTAATTTTTTGCAAAATAAAAATATTTGTCCTTGAAACGACCTTGGTTTTGGGCCCATGGGGTGAAACAGATCTCGGATTCTAATTATGCGACCCTCAAAACCATGGAAGCTCTAGTTATTTCTTCCCAAACGACTTCATACGAAATTTGACTCTCAAATGCTCTTAAACCTGAAGTGCTGGAGTGAACTCCGGATTCGGATTTAGTGAGCTGAAATACATAAGAAAATATGTACGGTGTTTTTGGAAAAGACCACTTTTTTATTTTGTAGGCTTGTGTAATCAATAGTTTGAAAAATCATTAAGTATCGCTTATACATCCTATAGTATGAATAACTATGACAGTTTAAACAGTGCAATGGCCACCTAGTGCCAAAAACACGTACAAAAGAACTATGACAACTCATTGTCACCGATCATCAAAGCGTTAATTGAAAATGTCAAAGGCTGGCCCAATTTAGGCTAAACCCAGAATAACTCTACGAATTAATTATTAATGTCTATTTGCTAATTCATTATGTCATAATAAGTAAACCACTCCCAATATTATCTCTGCCACTTTTATTAACGGACTGGAAACTAGGACACATTCTTGTATATTTTAAGAAGTACAGTTGTATTTGTCCCCATCCAAAAAGACTTAAATGAAGCAACGTGAAAAGAACAACAATTTTCACTACTTTTTCTTAAAACAATTCAAGAAGTTCATAATAAAGCTTCTATTGAAAACCTTTTCATCTCTCTCTCTCTCTCTCTCTCTCTCTCTATATATATATATATATATATATATATATATATATATCAGGTGTTTGTTTGTCTGTCTGTTCGTTAGTAGGTAGGCGCAGAAGTAGGTCTTGATCCGGTGAGTGTCATAGTCTAGGTTAAAATCGTGTAGGACTCACAGTTCAGAGGCAACGGGTTCTAAACTGTGAGCGAGGAGGTCGATACTTTAGCGAAAAGAGCTGTAAATGAAGGAATCCCTTATCACAATGTTCAAAAGAATGATATCATTAATTACCTGAAGGAAATAGTCTGGCAAAACTGGCAATCTACATGGCAGATAATAGAGGACAATAAATTAAGAGAAATAAAATCTACACTTAAAGCTTGGAAGACCCCACCCAGCATCAATAGAAAACATGAAGTTGCCTTAAGTCGATTGCGGATTGGGCATACAAGATTAACGCATTCATTCCTTTTTTCTAAAGAACCACCCCCAATCTGTGAATCATGCAACGTTCAAGTAACAGTAAAACACTTACTTACAGAATGCCGAATATATCAATCTATTAGAGAAGAGCTAATGTTATCAGACGTCATGGATGAAATCCTTGGAGATGATGCTGATAACGTTAGAAAGCTATTAAACTTTATAGACAAAACGGAACTAATTAATAAAATCTAAAGCATACAATTGAACAGATAGCGAATGGTGAGTATGTTTAATGTTTGTGAGTAAGGTTGAATGGAACTGGGTTTGTGTATGTGCGTAGGTGTGTCCATGTGTGTCTGTATGTGTGTATGTGTACACCTTGAGTATGTTTGTATCTATATTTGCCAATGAAAATGACATTGCAAGTAATCTCAGTAAGCAAAATAAACCAGAATCAATAATAAATAATTAAATAAAATTCAAAAGCTGATCTAACCATTTAATAAATTCGAAAGTAATAAGAAAATATTTCACCACAAAATATAATAAAACATTCACTCGATTGCGTTAATGACCATTTTTTTTAAGGCGGTTGACACGCCTTAAAAAAAAATAAATAAATAAAAAATAAACTGTGAGCCCAGTTACAGATTTCCGTTATTAGATTTTAGTATTACTTATTTGGTTTCTAATTTATGTTTGTTTTTCTAGATGAAGGAAGTAGGCCTATGCCTACATGGCACGACGGGTAACAGCTATAAATAATACAAAATACTACAAGTATTCATGTTTGTTTTAAATTTATAAAGGTTATTTTAATCACATTATACACAAATGAAGCCAAAACTACCAATTTTTTGATAAGTGTGCTTTCTTATGCAGCTCCTGTGCTGTTGTACTTTTATAGATAGGAACTAGTTAATTTTATTTATAGAGGAACACTGTCATATACATCACAGAAGCTCGAACTAATCATAAATCATAGTATATGTCCTTAACAATGAACTGATAGCAAACTTAGTGTTATGTTTTTCCATAAATTGATGAATTGTCGACAGTAAACATGACTGATAATCCGGACGTTCCATTATCACCAGTTTAATAATTTATAGATTTAGAAGTTCTTTTAATTTATAATGATCAACTCTCCCGGAAATCTCTTTTCGGAAAAAAATCTGACTGAAAATGGGAAAGTTATTTTTTTATCGGTTAAATTGGAAGATAATTTATTATCGTCCAATTAGAAATTCTTAATGCTCTTATTTTGGTAAGGTAAATAATTATTTACCCAACCTTTGGAATTGTCAAATTTATATTGTATGTAATGCCTTGAAAATGTAATATGGCTGGCAGGTGATGGAAAAGTGCAATAGAAGTATCATTATCGGGAACGTGGCACAATTTTTAATTTGGCAGAATATTTAATTATTGATTGGAAAAGAAATTTAAGTTAATGGATATATGCAATAAATGTAAAATTTATTACAAAAAATGAATTGCTTTTTTTTATTTACTTCCGCAATGATATTATCATTATTAATGGTTCGTGATAGTTGCCTTTTGAATATTTATAATTCATTATCGAAAATAAACATCTTTTACATATACTCACCATTATACCACATTCTCAATTAATCAGTTTAATTTCATCTCAAATGTCACTTCGCCTAACGAACGATTTGTTCAGTAAGATTCGCGCGAAAAAAATGGCTTTGCTTTTTTAGGCTTCAAAAAACAATTTTTACGGGTAATTTAACATATAGGATCAGAAGAACCCGTCATTCCATTATTTCATTTAAGCCAACTTATTCCAAAATGGCTGTGTTGAAAATTGTTTAACATATTTGTCATTTATTTAAACGATAAAGTGTACATGAAAATATTTTGGTGATTATTGGGGATCAGGGAGTAATAGAAAAAAGTCCGACTCGCGGGAACTGCGTCATCTTAGCGCGGTTACGTACATCTTGAAAAAATGGAATAGATTAGCATCACAAATCACAGGAAACTGACAGCCACTGGCATCATGATTACCACAGCCACTCCAAACTTATTACCAATACCTTTCACCGTTTCTTAGCTTATTTTACTACAATACTAATTTTACTAATAAATGCAATTTAAAACTAGAAACAACCAATTAAAAAGTGAGATAAAGAAAGAGAAAAACCATTTTAAAACAACAAAACAAACACTTTTTAAGTTTTAAGCGCTTATATCTCTCATTGACGTTGTCCCATCGAATATTGCTTCAGAACATTTTTTGTAGAGAATTTAGTAAATATTCGAATGGTCACTTTCCACTTACCACGATTTCCCAGCCGTTATCGAGATATTTACGAAAAATGTATGGAGATCCGAAAACTTTTCACGTCTATTAATAAAATATTTTTTTTCGCATACTTCCTTAACTTCAAATGTAACCAAAATTTAATCATCTTAGTTGGGATTAATTTCCAAGATGTAGAAAATATTTCAATTGAATCCCGCGATTCTAAGTACTCACAAAAAATAATGACTTACAAAAACATTGATTCCACTTTTCTCAGAAACGGTTACAGATATCGCCTTAAAAATAATTTCATTCGTTTTCTTAAGTTAACAAACCTATAAAACAAGTACCTGCAAGCATATAAACTCAAAAACGTAAGCGTTACGATTTTTTTGCGCGAATTTCGCCCCAAACACTATCTTCTAGTGGGCGGATTCTGCTGGTTAACGAACTTGACCTTTCAAATTAGAAGACAGATTTTTGTGCCAAATTTCATTAAAATCGGACCATTTTTGAGCCGTCAGGAGCGCGAACAGACAAGCATATATATAAATATATATATATATATATATATATATATATATATATATATATATATATAAATATATATATATATATATATATATATATATATATATATATAAATATATATATATATATATACAAATTTTAGCCACCTATATTTTCGTGATCTATAGGGTCTGAAACGTGAAAGTTTCTAGTCGGCACTTCCGGATTGCGTCATGAGGTCAGCCTCATAAGCGGGTTCTCCCTATGGAGATAGGGAGTAACCGCGCTAAAAGTATAAACAAAAATGTGCAGGTGTGATTTCTTATATATGACGAAAACGTTTGGAAAACCGTGCTTAGTGGTTCATTCGAAACCTTACTAAATTTTCTTTGAGTATTGCTTCGAAATATCCCATAGAATTATCTTGCTCGGAGTTTATAAGTTGTACAATTGTAAAGTATTGGATTCACTCCGTTGAACGGTTTCTAGTTTGTTTTCCTAAGTTTTTTTGAATTGGTTGTTGTTGTTTTTCTCTTTTATTTAATCCCATTCAACAGAAAAATTAATAATTCAGTAAAAATGTAACTAAATGATGCTGTTCAATTTGTAGTTCATTACTAGTCATTTCCGCTACTCCATGTTTTCTGTCCGATCTGGCGCAGAAATTCAAACTTTTTTCAATATTTCAAAATTAGTTGTTTGCATTTTTCAAAAATCATGAAAACGAGACACTAGCTACTCAATTAATGAGTTTTCAAGCGATTCTAAGAACCCTGTCCAGTTGGACTCTTTTATTTTCGATATATTTTCTATTCATTTTTTTTTAATTATTTTAGTTTTTCATAAATTAACCCTGAAACATGGTACTTATTATACAATTTCTACTTTGTGAAGTATGGTAAATAACCTAATACCTGCGCAGTATCTGCTTTTCTCAGCCTTTTCGGGTTATAATTTGACATTATAGAAACATGCTCAAAGACAAAGTTATTGCGAGTCGGACATTATTTCTAAGAAATGTCTGTACTTCTCTCTAGTAATGTAAATATATTGAAGTTGTCTATACACAGGTGCTTGCAATGTATTTACACACACCATGAAGTGAGCTTCAAGTGTTTGTGTATTCTTCAATGTGTTTATACAGCAATACATCACTGACAGAACTTCCTTTTTACGGAAAACTCTTGCTCAATTGTAGTACACCCTTTCCTAGAACCATGAGTGCTATTGTAAATATCTATTCTCCGCAATATTTGTCTATACAGCAGAAATTCTGAGGAATTCTTAGTATAATTGATTATTTGTTCGGTTTTGTATTCAAGCTTTTTATGAAACAAATTTTGACAGTTCATATTTTTGAAAATAAACTCATATGCATTTTCACTACTTAATTACAACTATTTTGGGAATTTTTTTTAATTAACCTTCCTTAAAATAATTGGGGTGTTTGAACCTCCTAACTCATATACTTTTCATTATATTTTCATTACAGCGCAATTTATATTACTGACCATACAGGACATATCGCACTAGTATTTCTAAAGTGACACATCTCGAAAATCGGTGATTTTCAGTTCTCACTATGAAAGACATGGTAAATATCTGTCTGCCTCCTCAGTAGGCAATAGTGACATATTTTCAGTTTTTTTTTTTTTTTGTTTTTTTTTAGTTGTGTCCTTTTAGAAATACTAGTGCAATATGTTTTGGATTGTTTACTGTTATTTAGGACAAAAATTAAATGAGACAAAAATGAAATCATGAACAATTGTGAACAAAATCGCAGCTCGAGCGTCCTGCCCCCTGAGTTGGACAAACGTTAGCGCGCGCTAAAAGCTGATACCTCTCCGCTAATTTAGCGAAACTGTAGAAAGCCAGCGCTAATAATTAGCGGTTAGCGGCGGCAGTGCGCTAACCGCTAATCTATTTATGAAATATCGTAATTGCTAATAGCTTAAGCTATAGTTACAACTTGTAACTATATTTCATAAATAGATTAGCGGTTAGCGCACTGCCGCCACTAACCGCTAATTATTAGCGCTGGCTTTCTACAGTTTCGCTAAATTAGCGGAGAGGTATCAGCTTTTAGCGCGCGCTAACGTTTGCCCAACTCTGTCCACCACGAAAAAAGTAACATTAAAAAAAAATTAGAGTGGAGAGTAGGATCATAGAGATTTGTATGAATTAACTTAGGTGGTTTTAGTTCCTTTACTTACTGTTGGATGAAGGGATATGTAACTCACCTGAAACACAAAATATTGCAATATTATTTATTTATTTAAATTTTAACATCCATTATTATTAACTACGCATTTTGGGACAGGTTATCTAGCTTAAGCTATAGTTACAACTTGTAACTATAGCTTAAGCTATTAGCAATTACGATATTTCATAAATAGATTAGCGGTTAGCGCACTGCCGCTGCTAACCGCTAATTATTAGCGCTGGCTTTCTACAGTTTTGCTAAATTAGCGGAGAGGTATCAGCTTTTAGCGCGCGCTAACGTTTGTCCAACTCTGGGGGCAGGACGCTCGAGCTGCGATTTTGTTCACAAAAGGTCTACCACCTGTTTGTCAGTATGTTTGTTCTGATACAAATCCACACCGTTTGACTGTATTCGACCAAACTTGGCCCACATGTGTGATTAGCTTTTTTTTTTTTTTTTTTGAGCCCTGAGATGAGAAAATTCCTGCCGCCAGTGGGGATCGAACCCACCATCTCCCGCTTATGAAGCTAAGGCGCTAGCCACTAGACCACGGGTGACCCCATTAGATTTTAATATTACTTATTTGGTTTCTAATTTATTTGGGAGGAATGTAGGTGTAGCATGGCAACAGCTAGTATATAAATATATATATATATATATATATATATATATATATATATATATATATATATATATGGTGGTATATTAGTATTGATTACCTTACTCGCGCCAGGTCGCTCCTGCTAAACACATTTGAGTGTTCTGCTCTAACAATTATAACGTTAACATATTCCCAAGGCTTGACGTTAACATGCGAGATAAATATTTATAGAAAGGGATCCATTAAAACGCCCACGGATATTAGTAAATTATTATTCTCTGACGTAAGGTCAGCAATAAACGAATCCAAACATGTCAGACAATTTTATGAAGAGCAGTAGCGTAATGATCCTTAAATGTCCAAACACATTCACGTCGCTGTTTGAAGAGCTGAGAGGAAATACAATTTTCATATTCCTAATTGTAAGGTAAAAGGAAAAAAGTAGTTTTGGATCGATGGGTCACGTTTCTGTTTTTAGCCATTATTCATCTGGTGTACATTAAAGCGGCTGTAGAGCTTTCGGCTTTAATGGGATGTGCATAAGTTGATCGCGGTAATACCATCCGGGAGTATTACAGCAGATATTGTTTCATCCCATTAACTTAGAAACTTCAGTCACGCGAGAAGGGAATAATCGCCACCCCTACAGAGCAGGCGACATTGATACCTATCGCTGTATCGCTTACAATACACATGTTGTAATCACTATTTGGGATGTTAATGCATTCCGCTGTACAGACAATACATATGTTTATATGTAACTTCAATATATTTGTCCAGCCCAAAACACTTGACAGATTTTGCATGGACACACTCCCTTTAGGCTGGAAACACTTGCTAAGAAAGATTATTTTGATACTGAAATTCTTAAGTATTTTTAGAGTGGTTTGAATTTTTGGTTGGTTTAAAAGAGAGCAAGCAGGCGTTGCTAGGACGAAAACAGGTCAGCTGTAACCGTACTGTATCTATTTCTTAATATTATTTTTATTAGCGGTTCATTTCAATTATGGTGGCAAACTTTGAATTACTAGAAATAAGCTGTGATTTTATCCCTCACTAGACCGAGAGCTGGCAACGTACTTTTCATGAAGTGTTTTATGCACCCTGAAATTTTGCTATTATGTACCTCTTAGGTACATAAGAAGGCAAATATGTGTTTCCTGGACATACCTTGGAACACCAGGTACTGCGCATAGGGGAAAGGTGCAAAACAATATTGCCAAGAAGTACAGTTTTATTCAGAAGCCAACTATTATTAATGGCAAATTAAGGCAATTTTCAAATTAATAATAAATAAGGCAGGCACTTTTAAGGGGGTTAAAATGATAATAATAAAAAAAACTAAGTACCTAGTTTTTACTTTTAATATTAAATGAAGCGCTTTATTCACGCTGCGATTTAAATAGCGTCTTCAGTAAACATATTTGAAAATAATTACAAAAGGGCAAACACTTTTGTGGGGTATAATTATCAAGAAACATAAAAATAAATGTTGAATATGATAGACTGCAATACACTGTGCGTAACCGTAAGAGTGAATGACAGCACCGCGCAGTTGTGGTGATTCTCTGCGCTTTCATTGGTTCTTGCTCATATGCTCTTGTACAGCTGTTCCGGTTTAAATGGCAGCGCGAATAAAACTCTCATTTAATATGAGAATAAAAACAATTGAGTTTTTTTTTTTTGTTTACGTGTTATACCCCTTAAATGTGCCTGCCATATTTATTAATCATTGTAAAATTGTCTTAATTTTACATTAAAGATAGTTGGCTTGTGATTAAAACTCTATTTTTCGGAAATATTGTTTTGCACCTTTCCCCTAGGTGCGCAGTACCTGGTGTTCCAAGGTATGTCCAGGAAACACATGCATACCTTCTTATCTACCTAAGAGGCATATTGTAGCAAAATTTCAAGGTGCATAAGTCACTTCATGAAAAGTGCGTTGCCAGCTCTCGGACTACACAGAGTTTACGCTTTACCCGGTGATGGTCTATCCGAGGTAATAATATCCCGAACCCTTGCACAGCATGAGCAGTAATGCTAAAAAATGACATCTTTAAAACGTATATTTTAAAATTTTAAGTTACAGTTATTATTGAGAACGAATTTTAACCTGTACTGGTTAAACTCCAGTTAATGGTAACCTATAGATATTGGGTTATCTCTAGGTTATTTGTTAGTAGAACTGGCCAGTAGCGCCCTAGTGACAAGAAACATTATACTTTGATTGCTTATCCATTGATGAATAACATATAGTATGTCGGGAACCGTGCTATAATAACTGCGCAAAATTATATATATAAGCGTTAACTTGGATGATATATTATTTAACGCAATAAAATAACTACTTATCTGCCGTGACGAAGCACGGGTATTCTGCTAGTATATATATATATATATATATATATATATATATATATATATATAATATAATATATAATATGGTACATGACAAATAATAGGTGGTGTGATTAAACGAAGAGTCTACCTAGTAGAGACTACAGTGTAGTTTTAGCTTCAACTCAGATTGATGTGATTAAAGAAAGGCTACCACTCCCTAGTTACAACTACCCTAGATGGAGTGGTAGCTGGAAAACTGAAGCTACAACTAGGGGTAGTTACAACTAGTTATATTAATCTAAATAGAGAAATACGTTGTAAAAATAAACTAAATCGGTTCGCTATGAGGGGGGGGGGGTTACTCCGGACCCACATTACCAATTTGCAACTACCAATCGTAATGTTTGTTACATTTCTACGAAACTCGGTATTCGTGGTAATTATCAACAGAGAAAAATTGGTTGTAAAAATAAACTAAATCGGGTTATTTGGAGAAGGGGGGTTTACTCCGGACCTAAAGTACTAATATACTCATACCGGTCGTAATTTCTGCTGTATTGTAACGAAACGTGGCAAACGTCGAGGGTATATCATGAGAAAGAAGTGCTGTAAAAATGAAGTAAATCGGTCTACCGGGAAGGGGGGTTTACTTTGTACTATGTTTCAATAGAAGAGCCAGACAGACGAAGGTTCCCAAAGCCGCCACGAGGAGCGCTATCTCCCACTAGGGGGACTGAAGGACTAGACGGAATATGAAGTTTTTGTGTATTTATTAATTAGTACAGTATCATGTATAGAAAATAACTCTGGAAGCAAATTATTTACAAAATTAATAATTGAACAGTTCTCATAAGAAATTTAAATGAGCAGAACTATTCACGTTTTTATTTTATTTATATAGATTAATTACAGCAAATTATTCAATAATGTAGTCTACACTACAAAAATTCCGAGGAAAGTGCTTAGTTATGCAGCTCCGTCACGCAGGGACTTTTTGTCCTTGAAATGGCCTGGATTTTGTGCCGATGGGGTGAAGCAGAACTCGGATTCGAATTCAGCGATCCTCAAAACCAGGAAAGCTCTAGTTATTTCTTCTTAAACGACTTCATACGAAATGTGACCGTCAAATGCTATTAAACCTGACGTGCTGGAGTGAAACGGACTCCGGATTCGGATTCAGCGTGTCGAAGTACATAAGAATGTATGTACAGTGTCTTTGGAAATTATCACATTTTTTTATTTTGTGTGCTTCTGTTATCAGTAGAAATTCAGATGATTTTACACAGTGCTGATGAAGGAATGGCAACAAGAGCCATAAAAGGGAAATAATAATAAGTTTTAGTTGGGACGGGAGACGAGCTCTTCTTTTTTTACAAAAATGGACGGCGCCAACGCGAATATTTAACTTTCCGAACCATCGCACATTTAGCACCGGATAAAAAAAAAATAATGGCGACGGCGGGAAAAAATGGGGGGATAATGGTCGAATGGGCGTAAAAGGCTGATATAAAGTTTAATTGTGTGCTGGAGAAGTTAAAGCGGCGCGTTAATACACTTATCTCTTCGCGCCACAAAAAAATGGGGACCAGAATTAGCTGTCTTCAGTGGGGTCGGTGATATCACTCTCTCCACATCACAGGGATCTAAATATCACCGTTATTATGATTGTAGTTCTATTTATAAACAGACTTAGCTGTCTTCAGTGGGGTAAGTGATATTACTCCCTCGACATCACAGGGATCTAAATATCACAGTTACTATGATTATAGTTCTATTTATAACCAGAATTAGCTGTCTTCAGAGGGGTCGGTGATATCACTCTCTCCACATCACAGGGATCTAAATATCACCGTTACTATGATTGTAGTTCTATTTATAACCAGAATTAGCTGTCTTCAGTGGGGTCAGTGATATCACTCTCTCCACATCACAGGGATCTAAATATCACCGTTACTATGATTGTAGTTCTATTTATAACCAGAATTAGCTGTCTTCAGTGGGGTCGGTGATATCACTCTCTCCACATCACAGGGATCTAAATATCACCGTTACTATGATTATAGTTCTATTTATAACCAGAATTAGCTGTCTTCAGTGGGGTCGGTGATATCACTCTCTCCACATCTCACGGATCTAAATATCACCGTTACTATGATTGTAGTTCTATTTATAACCAGAATTAGCTGTCTTCAGTGGGGTCGGTGATATCACTCTCTCCACATCACAGGGATCTAAATATCACCGTTACTATGATTATACTTCTATTTATAACCTGAATTAGCTGTCTTCAGTGGGGTCGGTGATATCACTCTCTCCACATCACAGGGATCTAAATATCACCGTTACTATGATAAACAGCATCCGTGCACACGATATTTAGATAAAGTTTAGACACAAGAGTCAATCCATTTGAAATGCTCCAGAAAAAAAGTAATCTGATTGCTTAACAATTTTAGAAAAAAATTATATTTTTACCATAAATTACATATGGAGTCAGTAGTTCAAAACAATTTTCAATTTTTTTTAGAGTGAACCGTCTGAAAAAGGCAGCCATCTTTGTTTCAGCATGCATGCTGATTTTTGAGTTGAGAAGCTCATATTCTCAGGACTGGTAAATCATCACAATAATAGATCAGACATTGTTTTCCTCGATCATTTATATCTTATTCACTATTCGAATATTTGAAGTCCAATACCTGGAAACTGCCATTGAAAACAACTGTTTATATTTCTCAAACTGCCGTTTTTGATGGTGATTTTTTGGCATAAGGGGATACATACCAAAGTTGATTTTCGGCACGATGATAAACCTAGGTAGCTTCTCTTAAAAGTATTCTTAACCCTGATATGTGTTACCTTATTGTTTTATAAATTTTTAAACTTCAAATTTTTGCAATGTTTGATAACTTTAGGCTTTAATATCTCTGGCGGGGGACTTGATAAAAATGTAATATTTTTATATGTTATACTTCGTTGTTACATAGAACACTGTAAACATTTAAACTGGTTTTTGAAAATGGTCCATTTTCCGCATATTTAGCAATGCGTAAACTTGAATAATTCATTAACATTTTATTATTTTTGAACTTTTAACTTTTAATATCTCTTTTTAAGTTGGTTTAAAACGTTTTATCTATGTCCAGTACAACATATAATATTGTAGTTCTATTTTTAATTAGAATCTAGGCCTATTCGTTTTAAATTTTATATGGGATAGAATGAATGAGTAATGGAACGAAGATAAATATGAAGTGTGCTCCCTTTGAGGCTTACAAGAGAAAAAAATTAATTCCGCGTGAAACGTCCGTTTGGATGTAGCAGTCAAAAATTTATCAAAAGGGAACATATTGTCAAAAAAGTTAAAATAAATTTTTAAATTAAGTCAAATATTGCTTTTGGCAACATTCTACCCCTGCATATAACCGTTATTTATAACAAAATAAGGCAAACGTTTTGATATATCGAATACCGCCAGAAAGAGCAAAATCGATTCTCTCATTACGCCTGACACGGGTTGGTTTCCTCTACACCTCGAGTATAAAGCTGTTTTTTTCTCCGTGTTTGTGTTCCATTTTCCGTTTGTTGACAATGCTTCTGAATGAAGGCCGACCTGAGGCGGCTCCCACATTCATCTGAATGCGAGACCTCGAATGGAAACCTTTTTTCCCCTCCGAACACATTCAACACGAGTTGGAATCCGCGGTTTGATGTCCTACTATTTTTAACCTCACGCTTCTTCTATTCCATAGGCATGAGCTCGGTTGGGTTCGACCGCAGTTCGATTTGCATCGCTGAAGGTATGTAAACATTGGATGTTTGAATAAATCACCTTTTCATTTTTATTAAATAAACCAGGATATTCAGTTATTCGTCGATAATAATGAAGATAGGGGTCTCCCGTGGTCTAGTGACTAGCGCCTTAGACCGGGAGATTGTGGGTTCGATCCCCACCGGCGGCAGGAATATTCTCATCCCACGGCTCGTTGGGAAAATTCCTCGCTGCACCCTGGATGTCGGCGGTAAGGGCCTAGTTGTCGAAGCGCCGTAAAAAAAAAAAAAAATAATTATTTGGAAGAAAGGACATAATAATAATATTATGTAATAATAATAATAAAGCCTTTTATTATGTTCATAACTCAATTACAAATCAAATTATTTTTACAGTAAATATTTACAAGCCGTAATAAATAAATAAATGAAAATAAATTTACAACTTCAATCCTAGGAATGCTTCTCTGAGTTTGAACATAGGCCTTCCATGAAGGAGTACAGGTCTATACTTTCCCATGTGACCAGCCTAATGGGAAGCCGAGGTTCCTATCTGGACCCACTTCTCCTTCCAGCCATCTCTGTCTCTCGCCAATCTCCACCATAATGGACCAGCCATCGTCTTGAAGAAGTCGCTCCATCTTTGCATTGGTCTTCCTAGTCGCCTCTTGTGACCATAGGGTGTCCAAACATAGGCCTTCCATGAAGGAGTACAGGTCTAGACTTTCCCAGGTGACCAGCCTAATGGGAAGCCGAGGTTCCTATCTGGACCCACTTCTCCTTCCAGCCATCTCTGTCTCTCGCCAATCTCCACCATAATGGACCAGCCATCGTCTTGAAGAAGTCGCTCCATCTTTGCATTGGTCTTCCTAGTCGCCTCTTGTGACCATAGGGAGTCCAAACAGTCACCTCCCTTGACCATCTCTTATCTGCTCTTCTTAATACGTGACCAGCCCATTCCCATTTTAGCTTCCTAACCTGATGGATTATATCCTTCAAACTTGTCCTCTCTCTGATGACACTGCTTCTAACCTTGTCCTTCCTTCTTATGTTTGTCATACTCCTTTCTACTGACCTTTGCCAGGTTATCAATTTTCTTGATTCGGCTTCAGTTAAGGTCCAAGTTTGACTAGGATAGGAGGCGGCAGGGAGTATACAGGTATCAAACACTACTTTTTTAACTTCTTTCGGGAGTTGTTTTTCATTATTTCTCTAAGTGCCCAGTACTTTCCCCATCCTATTGGTATTCTTCTGTCCAATTCTTTCTGCGACTTGTTGGCAAATGAGACAAGCTGCCCAAGGTATATATATTCGTCCACATATTCCAGCTGATGATTTCCAACGATAATATTCACCTTTTTCGCGTTCGTCATTAGCTTTGTTTTGCCAAAGTTTGGCAAGAGACCCACATCTTTGCACTCTTCCAGCAATTTTGAAAGAAAGGACATACCAACTTGTAAATACTACAATGAAATTCTGAACGTTAATCACACACTTACAGAGAACTCATTAACTTAAATATGCCTTAAAATCTACACGACTTACTAACAGAAGGTAGCCCACACATCGATACACAACTCAAATATTTGAAAAGCACACATTTATACACCAAAAAGTGAACAACTCATTTAACTTTCACAAAGTCTATTTCCAATTCATATTGTTAATTTTATTATGAATTTTGTTTCATTATTTTTTTTTACTTAATCTACTTTTTGCGTTTTTGTTGAGGTTTCAGCTGTTACTTTATTAATTTAATTTTTTGACTTAAAAAACAGGATAAGACAGGAGTTTGACGCCAATGTTGCGGAACTCAACAAATTAACAAATAAATGATTTAAGCAATAGTCCACTGATGGATTATTTCAGAAAACATGTACAATATGTTATTCGACGTGTTTCTGACCTTTCAGATTTATTCTTTTTTTGGGGGATTTATGTGGCGTAGGTCTAAAAAAATATTACTTCCTTTTTTTTCTTTTCGTATAATTTTATTTGTTCTTTACCCTACATGTTTCGTGCCCTTAATGCCACCTCCTCAGGGGCCAATATATCCCCGCATGTGGTGGAGTTAGAATATGGGTGGTGAGCTCACCACTTGCGGGGATGTAATGGCCCCTCAGGAGGTGGCATTAAGGCCACGAAACATGTAGGGCAAATAACAAATAAAATTGTACGAAAAGAAAAAATTCCGACTCGCAGGAACTGCATCATCTTAGTGTGGTCCCGTTCTAATCTCTAGACTCATTTAAAATAATTAAAATAGAAGCTGTTATTATGTTGGGTCCACATTCCTAGAAAGCATGAAGATTAGATAGTTAGCCGTCGAGGTGGATAAGTAAAGATGGAATGGTTGGGATTCGGCTAAAGAAACCTCAATACGATTTTTGTTAAAAAATCTATATTTAGGACGTTTTGGCTACTCATTGGTAGCCTTCGTCGGCAATGAAAGTGCCGGGAGGCAGAGGAGGACCAAAGTTGACAGTTCCGTCTTTACTTTCAAGAAAGGTCTTATTTACGATCTTACCTGGATGGGTCCCCGCCCTAGGAAGGACCCCCCCGCTAGGCATTTGAAAAGCTATATCTTGGAAATCCATATCTCTAAGATCTCTAATAAGTTTTTCTTATTTTTCTTAACCTGATTTATTATCAAATACATTATCCAACTATAAGTAGTTAAAAAATAACAAGGAATAAAAACAGACAAAAAGAACAGTTCGAATAAGCGAAATCAATTACTTTAAAGTTTTAAGCACTTATTTCTCCGATTGGCATCGTGTAATCAAAACTTTCATCAGAACCTTTTTTGTAGAGCATTTAGTAAGCTTTCTAATGGTATTCTTCCGTTTACCAAGATTCTCAACCTTTTTCGAGATATTAAGGAAAGTATACAAAGTTACCAACACTTTTTATGTCTGTTAATAAAATATTTTATTCTAACCCTTCCTTAACTCCAAACGTAACACAAATTTCAACATATTAGTTTTAATGAAAGTAGAACATGCAGAAAATGTTTAACTGAATCCCATGATTCTAAGTACCCAAACCAAAAACGGTATTCAAAAACTATTTTTCCAATTTTCTCGAAAACGGTTAAAGCTATCGCCTTGAAAATGATTTCATTCGTTTTCCTAGCCCTAGAAGCCTATAAAACGAGTGCTTACAAGCTTATGAACTCAAAAACGTAAGCGTTACGATTTGTTACCTTATAACCTTATAAGCGGGGTTCCTCCCTATGGGGAGGGCTGAACCGCGCTAAAAAGGAAGAATATTTTTTTAGACCTACTCCACATAAATCCCCCAAAAATGTACAACATGTTATCTGTTAAAGCAAGAATCCTTTTCGTTCGTCTGGATACCAACGCACTGCTCTCAAGTTAAACCAACCTAGCAGACATTAAGGCAAACCATACTTGATCTGGTAATTGCGTTGAATAGCAATACAAAGATAAAGCCGCTTCCGAATTATTTGAAGAGAAACACCAATGAATGTAATACAGGCTAAATTGTTTTTTAAATCGCATGTTGTCATTCGTGGAGATTTTGCCGACCGGGAAAAACTGCCAGTAGGGCGAACTTAATAATTTGGTACAGAAGTATACCCTTCTCTTAATAAACGGTTTTTGCTTATTTTTCGAACATGTCTTTTCCATTAGATACCCACGACGTATACCGAGTTTCGTAGAATTGTAACAACCGGTCGGCCGGTATGGGTAATTTAGTAGTTTGCCTCTGAAGTAACCCCCTTACCAAATCTAAGACAGATTTCATTGGTTAACAAACTCGTCCAACAATTTGCTATGGGATTGATATACTTCAACTTTCTTGGCGAAACAAAAAACACTAGCGAGTAAAAATGAGCACAGGCTTAAATATGAGCACCCCTGCATATTATTATTGATGACTGGTGGCCAGGTGATATATGGCGCCTTTTGCTAGTATAGTACAGTAGACTCAAGAGACACAATTTGCTTATTTTGTTCCCAAAAGACAATGGGGGGATGTGTGGGTGAAATGTTTTAAGTGTCAAACATGGGTACACTTAGGTTGTAGGGGCTGAAAGAGCAAGCTATGTTAACCATTTCTGTGAATTAATGATAACTGTTAGCTCTATTAATGATGCTTTGTTTAGGAGACATTCACTCCTAAAGATTTTCATTGTTATGAATTATTTACGTTATATGAAATTAATAAAACCCATTTATTTGTTCTAACTGCTTTATAATAAACTTTAAGGCTCAAATTAAATGTTTTTCACAGTGAAGGTATGTCTGCTAGTATAAAAACTATTGACAATGAAGTACTGTGGAGATGTCATGACTGGGCAGGTGACCACTGGCGACCAATGGCGACCCAAGTATCCACTCCTGCTCTCTCAGGACCAGCCTCCAGCCATGCACTCAGGACCAAGGACCTAGCTACCTGCTCGACCTCTCTCTCGATCTCTCTCTCTGGACAAAGTACGAAGCCGCCGTCTCGATGTACCCAGTGGTCAAGCCAGCCTCCATTCATTACACTCCCGACTCCTTCTACCCCCAACTCTAGTCAATACCTAGTTTATTCATTTACTTCCTTACCCCTCTCACTCCTACTTCGAGGAACGGCTACGGCTCAGTACCGAACACCTTCTCCCCGACTCAGTGGAACAGCTAACGCCTAGTACCTAGTCGGTATCCACCAGGTTCAAGGAAGCGCCCTTAACCGGGACACAGTACTTACCTGGCTATCTTCTCCCGACACATCCTTCCAACCCTTCCTAGCCTACCTTTAGTAGCGACACCCATCCGCTACAGTACTATTGGTAGCAATGGTAATACTAATGCTGCTCGTCATGAATATGCCAGGCGATTTCCGAATAGACGATTACCAAACAAGTCTTATCATTAGCTCCACGTTTAGAGAAATTGGTATATTTGGTATAAAATACCAAGTGCTGATGGTATTTTTGCCCCTTTACGAAATAAAGAGAGGAATGCGACTATATTAGAATATTTTGATGATAATCCGTCTGGCGATGTACAAAGAGCTGGAGCAGAATTTGATTCCTCTCCTACCTATTATAATAGGTAGGAGAGGAATCAATTTTTCAAAAATATTTTCATGAATTCATCCCTAAAAGTTGAAACTGATACCATTTGATCATCCTTCTATATTCCTCATATAGAGGTATTATATGGTGACCTACATATGGCTCTCCGACTGAGAACCATTAACTACAGTGTAACTAACATTGTCGAGGTCCAATCGATTCTCTTCAAGTTTAGTTTGTAGAGCAACACAGGCCCCGTGTGTGTTGGGAGTTGTAGAGCCTGCTCCAACTCTCTGTTTTGGTCTCCGCTCCCCACCTGGCAAAGTTTAGATTGCTTCAAAGGTGAGTCTGGAATTGATGGTGATACGCTCAAGAGACGGCTCCATTCCAAATACATAGTTATCCACTTGCTCAGTTTACAATTAACAAACAAACCCCATGAATCTGTACCGCTTTACTCGTCGTATTTTACATTCTTCTTTTCTATATATATATATATACACACACACAAATATAAAATTTTGTGTGTGTATACTTATCCCTTAACCCCTTCAGTTCCTTTTTCCAGCCGGCTGGACATAACTTCTTTACTTTGTATCATACCGCCTATGGCCGATAGATGTTTACTACCACTTTGGTTTGAAGCTCTATGTATGTTTCTTCCACTTGACATCTAATATAGAATGATTCCATTCGATTTTGAAAGGTTATGTGTAAAATCTTCTCTGCTCCACCACGGGCAGTCATGCATTCTAAAAGTTATTGACTTTTCTTTACATATTTAGTCAAAATGGTTTCTTTTTAGTGAATAAAACTCCTCCGAATTTAATGTACATGATCTTTTTAAAGGTTGGAAGTTCATTTTTATCAATAAAGTTTGTAATAAGGTGTCTACGAATTTTTGAAAATCCATGTCCAGTATACTGTACATGGGAAGTCAACCCTCATATTTGATGTAACAATATTTTTTATCTATTTTTCAAATATTTACTGTTATATTTTGTTTTTATGTTGTCAGAATTGTTTTTTTGAGTACCATAATAATCAATAACTTTTTCTGAATGGTATGGGCTAGAAGGCGCCCAAACCATTAAAAAATATCATCTGTCCGTTCACATGATTTTCTAAAAATATATTCTTAGTAGTTTTATGTTTTGTTTTTTTAAATAATCAAATATCACTTTTTGAGACTAGACTGTAAATATTTCAATTTCATTAATTTTCATTATTACTGTGCGCTGACAACAATTTCATTTCTAAAATTCTAATCTATTTTTACAATACCTTATGATATTTGAGCTTTTACAATAATATTTACTAATAATTTTTCAAATTTATTTTTTCTGAATTATTTTATTTTAAATTGGTAATAAATTACTGCTTTAATTGTATATTTTTTTAATATTTCGAAATTTAGAATTTCGGCTTTCATCCACAAATAGCATTACTTGAGAACCAATGTCCAGTATACTGGACATTACGTAACTCATCTCAGGTAAACCATAAAATTCTGAAAAAAAAATCAGGAATCTTCACAAGAGCAATACACAACTATGGCAGGAAAATAAAATTGTTTTATCAAGAAATAAAAATTCGGACCTGAAGGGGTTACGCTGATTGGCGATTTGAGAGAGAAAATGCACTCTTGTTTTTATATTTATTTATGTATAAATATATATATATATATATATATATATATATATATATATATATTTATTTATAGAATATTACAATCTACAATTGAACTGTACTTTGTAATTTGATGTTAGTTACTTGACCACGCCTCAGGTGTCCCCAGTTGTCAGCCGAATACCTTCCTTAGGAAGGATTCTAGGATGACCTGGAGTTACCTTACGCCATCCAACCACACCCTGCGAATAGCAGGGAGGATTGGAGGCGAATGAGGCATGGCCTGTGATATCCTGAGGAGAGAAAATATCCATCGATATCACTCTCACTTTATGTATAAATAGGGAGATTTCACTCGTTCAGGATGCTACCTATATGATCTGATGAACCAGCATTCTGATCAACAGTTTGATCCCTTCATTATCATAAACAGCGATTTGGAAATGTCTGCAATGTGTCTTCAAACGAGATTGTATAGTTTAATGTTCTGAAAGTTAGAGAGTAGTGTGTTTATGTACTGACTGCTGTTCCTCAACAACTCCTTCATGTCATGTTGAATATTCAGTTAGCTTCATCTTTTGCATTCCATAAGTACGTGCATTGGGGTATAGCCTCTATTGCTCGAATGACAAATTGCTTTGTTAAGTCGTGTCATGAGATATTCGTGTGTTAGTCATATGTGTGCAACTCCGAGTCGAGAAAGTAAATTTTCTTTTCTTCTGGACAGTTGAGAAAAGGTAGTGGACCGTTGAAATTAAGAAGGTGTAGATCATCTGGTTCGGTCGTGTGATGAATAAACACTTTGGCGGCATGACGCAACATGTGCGCCATGGGAGCTACCTGGCAAGCTGGGAGAAAGAGTTAAAACATTTTGGAGATCGACTACAAACATCCAGGCTGGTTTATTCGTTCCTCCGTCGTGTCAGGAAATGTTTCGAGTTCCTAATTCTGGAATCGTTCCATGCTAAGACCTTTCTGTGAATTTTTACTCGAGTGTCCTCACCACATGTGCGTCATAGTAAAAAACATGTTTCTCAATGGAATTATCCAGAATTTCCAATGGGTATGTTATTTTTTCATATCAACAAAACAAATGATATCATAAAATGAAAAACAAAATACCATTTTTTGGATGGTTTGGGGTTTACTGGTCCCTCAGTCAAGTGTCAAACTACTAAAAATATATTATAAAAATATAATATGTTTCTCGTTCGGATTCATCTCGTGGAATGGTTGACTTACAGCTTGGCACAGTTCCATATTAATGTGTCAATCGAACAAATAATTTTTCAGATTCGGCAACCAATTTTTCTAGTCGACCAGACAACTATCCTTGGATACAGTTAAGCTGAGCTTTGGATGAGGTCAAGCGAACAAGGGAACTTGATTCATTCCGAGATAGTCTTTCTATCTCCAAACCAATCTATATTTATCAGGAATTGTTACAATTGTGCCAAAATCATAAATAAAACTGCAAAAAAAGTTTTTAAATAGCTGCATGGAATCTATTAGCTGATTTAAAGTTTTTTGGTGTGCTGAATACAAAAATGGCCGCATTACCGTTTTCTTGCATAATTTGAGGGTTAGACACAATCCAAAAACATAGAAGAAACACCATCATTTTTACATTGCGCAAACAAAATTTTTATCCAATTCAACGCAACTTTCAATTTTCTTTTGTCCTTCTTCACAAACGTTTTCGTTCTCCAAAATTTTCAGTATCTTCTTGAGCATCCAACAGTAGTTAGCAAACATCTTGACACCCCGTCGTCCTGGGAGGAACTATCCAATCTGAGGATTAACGCTGGTGTAGCTATTCAAAGATCCAATTTTGCTAAAAAAAAAAAAAAAAAAAGAAAAGGAGACGCTATTCATTTTTTTTTTTAAATTTAATTTTGCTTCAGCATGCGAATACTCATAAGAAAACAGACGAAAAAATCTCATGCATTTATGGTCGCAGAACTTTTTAAGCTGTAAGAGTACGTTTATAATTGTTTTTCAACACAGAGATCGATATGAGGCTTACGTTGCGAGGTATTTGTTATTTCTTGGCCCCGATTTTATTGAAACCATAGTATAAAGTCTACTGTGACCATTTCTTAGTACAAACAACATTTGATCCAACCTGGAGTTCGCCTAAAGTAGGTACCACTAGTTTCATATTATGTTTAAATGTTTATTATAACAAAATTGTAAGGATGTATTATTGTTGACAATGAAGAAACATAATGAAACATGGGGATTTTTGCGGTTGGAGCGGTATGAAAGGTATTCATATATGGCTCTTGTTGTCTGGCCTGACAATGGAATTACAATCACGAGATCAGCGTTATCACAATTGAAAGAACACTTTTTTTTTTTTGTGAATGAATGTGATAATCCGTATCACACCCTGCGTTCCATAAGACGAATGATAATACACAACGTACAAAATGCGTTATGTCTGGCTTTGTGCAGGCTTCATATAACAGGACTCTCTTTGCTTCCTCCCCTTGTGAACCGACCCCAAAGCCAGATGTTCCTTTTATACGGTTGGCTTATTGGTAGAGCGGCTGGTAACGAGATTATTTGTCCAACAGGGGTGGATACGCCTCCATTGTAGACTCTGTGCAGCCCTTGGCGAAGTCTCGTCTCCCCTTCTGTATGTCGTCTGCTAGAAAAAATTCTAAAAAAAATACTAACCCTCATGTACAACACGACCTCCACATTATTTGCATAACGAAGAACATTTCGAAGTAGGCAAAACCACTGTCTGAACGCACTTAATGATATTCATATCATTCTCATAAGGTTTGAGAATCTCTATATATAAAAATCACGTGTCTGTTTGACTATTTATCTGTTTGTTCCTTATACAAATCCACACCGTTTGAACGAATTTGACTAAAGTTGGCACACAGGTAGGTCTTGATCCAGGGGGTCTCGTAAGCTAAGTCATAAACGTCTAACAGCTGTCTGTCTGTATGTTTGTTCCTTTTAGAAATCTAAACCGTTAGACCGGTATCTACCAAACTCGGCACAGAGGTAGATCTTGATCCGGGGAGTTTCATAGGCTCGGTTAAAGTTGTCACAGCTCAGAGGTCACGTGATCGCAACTGTGAATCCGAACAGTTACATATTTGTGTTATTAGATTTTAATATTAATTCTTAGATATGTAATTTATCTTTGCTTTTCTAGATGCAGAAAGTAGGTGTAGCATGGGACGCCGGGTAGCAGCTAGTATATTAATATAACATTGATGTAAACAAAAAAAAAATTATTATTATACTAAAAACATTAGACAAGATTAAGACTCATTTCTATTAATGAATGTTCCTAATTATTTATAAATAGAAAGAAGGATATACAAGGGAACTATAGGAGGAATTAGAGAGAAATTGAGAGAAATACTTATACACAGATTTGGAAAAATAGAGTGAGAGAGAGAGAACCAAAAGCTGTATAGTAAATATTGATAACTACATAAAGCATAATTCATTTATTTAAAATGTCTATTTCTTATCGACATCGAATTTTAGGGCGGGTAACCCTTCCCCTATAGTTAAGGTTACCCTGAAGGGTGATGCCTTTTAATTTTTCAAAAAAAAAAATCTACCACCTCAGCAGTTACGGCCACGGAGTCTCCAAAAAAAGTAAAGAATAATTAATATATATATATATATATATATATATATATATATATATTTTTTTTTTTTTTTTTTTTTTTTTTTTTTTTACGGCGCATCAAGAAATCTTGGCTATTAGCACCGACATCCAGGGTGCAGCCAGGAATTTTCTCAGCGAGCCCTGAGATGAGAAAATTTCTGGCGCAGGTGGGGATCGAACCCATCATCTCCCGCTTATGAATCTAGCGCGCTAGCCACTAGACCACGGGATACCCCTATTATTTAGTTATATTGTTAATAATTGCATATATTACTATCGTAATAAAAATAATAATTGCACATATAAAAAAAAAAAATAAGAAAATATTGGACTATGCTTGAAAAACTGAATGTTTTAAAATTCCTCTCAAAAATTCTAATGTGAACTTTGAATAGGAATAATTTAATGATGTTGAAGTTTTCCTTGAAAAGGAAAAAACGAATATTTCTCAAATTCGATATTTTTTATTTAGATATCACTGCGATTAAAAAAAAAGTCCGACTCGCAGGAACTGCGTCATCTTAGCGCGGTTCCATTCATATCCCTAGTGTTATTTTGTAGACTTAGAATAGAAACAGTTATTACTTTGTTTGCATCATTCCTAATGTAAACAAATATGAAAAAAAAAAAAACATGACTTTCGGCTAGGGATGAAACTATCCTAAGCAGAAATTACTCTTTCTGCCGTCCCAAGTTTCGGTCTATGAAGACTCTTCTACGAATATATTTCTAATTTACTTAACTTGCAGTGCAAACATATCCATTTTACTTTTAAATGCAATTAAACAAAATAAAATTGTACATGAAAATGAGAAAGTAGTGTTATTTTTTATTGAACTACGGCCACATTCAACCAAAAAATATAATTATATTTCTAGTACAGAATTTGGCTGCATGACTTCCTACAGGTAAAGGTAACTGTCAGCTGTCCTAGAATGCTTGATGAGAACAATGAATCTTGATTTATGAAGTGCAATACCAGCCTACCTGAACCGGCCTACTACCTCGACAGAGAATATTTACGTTTTCAGTTCTGTTACAGGTTCAAAGAATTTGTATTCATTCCCCTGTTTTCTTGAGAAATACATCCTCCTCCTAGAAGCAATAACAAAATAACAAGAAATAAAAACAGACAAAAAGAAGCGTATAAATGACCGAAATCAATTATCGTTTATCAAACTTCTAAGTTATATGTACTTATTTCTCCGTTTGACATCGCCTAATCAAAACTTTCTTCAGAACCTGTTTTCTAGAGCATTTAGTAAGCTTTCGAATGGAAACCATCCGTTTACCAAGATTCTCAACGGTTTTCGAGATACTAACGAAAGTATAAAAGGTTACCAAAACTTTTCTTGTCTGTTAATAAAATATTTTATTCTAACCCTTCCTTTACTCCAAACGTAACTAAAATTTCAACATATTAGTGCTGATACAATTCGAACATGCAAAAAATGTTTCAACTGAATCCCATAATTCTAAGTACCAAAATCAAAGACAAAAAGAACAGTTCGAATAAGCGGAATCAATTACTTTAAAGTTTTAAGCACTTATTTCTCCGATTGACATCGCCTAATCAAAACTTTCATCAGAACCATTTTTGAAGAGCATTAAGTGAGCTTTCTAATGGTCATCTTCCGTTTCCAATGATTCTCAACCATTTTCGAGATATTAAGGAAAGTATACAAAGTTACCAAAACGTTTTATGTCTGTTAATAAAATATTTTATTCTAACCCTTCCTAAACTCCAAACGTAACAAAAATTTCAACATATTAGTTTTAATGAAAGTAGAACATGCAGAAAATGTTTCAACTGAATCCCATGATTCTAAGTACCCAAACCAAAAACGGTATTCAAAAACTATTTTTCCAATTTTCTCGAAAACGGTTAAAGCTATCGCCTTGAAAATGGTTTCATTCGTTTTCCGAGCCCAAGAAGCCTATAAAACGAGTACTTACAAGCTTATGAACTCAAAAACGTAAGCGTTACGATTTTTTTTGCGCGAATTTCGCCCCAAACGCCATCTTCCAGTGGGCGGATTCTGCTGGCTAACGAACTTGACCTTTCAAATTAGACGACGGATTTTTGTACCAAATTTCATCACAATCGGACCATTCGTCTTCTATTTAGAGAGCGAACAGACAAATATATATATATATATATATATATATATATATATATATATATATATATACAAATTTGAACCACCGTTATTTTCGGTTTCTAGGGGTTCTGAAACGCAAAATTTTCTAGTCGGCACTTCCGGATTGTTTCATTGTATCAACCTTATAAGCGGGGTTCCTCCCTATGGGGGAGGGAGGAACCGCGCTAAAAGAAAAAAAAGAAGTACAATAAAAAATAAAGCGGTCTCCCCGTTGTCTCGTGGCAAACGCCAAGGATTCTAATGCGGTAGGGTTCGAGTCCCGCCAAACAAATTCATTCATATTTAGGTCCAATGAATGAATTGTTTGCTGCACCGTGGAACATTATGAATGGTTGCAACCTATAGATAGTCCGATGCTCATGCATGCACCGCGAAAAAACTAACATTAAAAAAAAATAATAAGAGTGGAGCGTAGTATCATAGAGATTTTTATGAATTTATTTAGGTGGTTTTAGTTCCTTTACTTACTATTGGATGAAGGGATATGTAACTCACCTGAAACAGAAAATATTGCAATATTATTTATTTATTTAAATTTTAACATCCATTATTATTAACTACGCATTTTAGGACGGGTTATCTATAGGTTACCACCCTTTTCTCGCCAGGATAGGGCTGATGCCTTTTCTTTTTTCTAAAGAAAAGCCACCACCTCATAGTGGGAATTGAACCCACGACCTATTGTAGCACTATTATCCAAATAAAAAAAATTCCGACTCGCAGGCACTGCAACATCTTAGCGCGGTTCCTGATCATATCCCTATTGGCATTTGAAAAGCTTAGAATAGTACTAGATAATATTTTCCTCGGCCTTTGTTCAAAGGGTTTTATGGCTTTACCTGGTCGGGTCCGCCAGACCCTAGAATCCTCTTCTACCGATACTTCATTTCATACGTTTCAATGCATTGGAAAATATCAAAAATTTTCACATATTCCTGTGTTCTTTTACTATAGTAATAATTCTACAAATAAAATTAATTAAAAAATAAAATAAAAAAAACCAACAGCATGAAGGCAATTGAAAATATTCAAAAGATCACGATTTGATAACAAGTTTTCTCTCGAATTTTTATAAACCTCTCCAATTAATCTATTTACTTCGTTTTTTTGTCAGTATGACTAAATTTTGATAGGTTAAGACACACATATGTAAAAATTTAGTTTCTTCAATCCACGATTTGATAACAAGTTTTCTCTCGAATTTTTATAAACCTCTCCAATTAATCTATTTACTTCGTTTTTTTTTTTTTGTCAGTATGACTACATTTTGATAGGTTATGACACACATATGTAAAAATTTAGTTTCTTCAATCCACGATTTGATAACAAGTTTTCTCTCGAATTTTTATAAACCTCTCCAATTAATCTATTTACTTCGTTTTTTTGTCAGTATGACTACATTTTGATAGGTTAAGACACACTTATGTAAAAATTCAGTTTCTTCAATCCACGATTTGATAACAAGTTTTCTCTCGAATTTTAATAAACCTCTCCAATTAATCTATTTACTTCGTTATTTCTTCTCAGTATGACTACATTTTGATAGGTTAAAACATTTAGTTATTATAGTATTCCCGTTTATTAAATAGCCGTCGAAATGTGTCCTTGAAAGGTTCATAACACTCTGACAACTTTCTAAAACCAATAAGTTTCAGGTATGCTTTCAAAAATTAGTGCACCGAAATGTATTTTTCGAGGAATCCATTACTGAATAATGATGATCCTACGTCATCATTTCAAACTACACTCAAGAAAAATTACTTCATCATACTAATGGAATAATTAGAGTGTTTTTTAAACAGGTAAAAAAAAAAGATTATCAGTACAAATGTATAATATAAATTCTGTTGATTGCAGTTGTTCAATTGTATATTTAAATGTTTTTTTTTTAGACTTTCCTCCGAAGGAATGTAGCTATTGAGGTTGCACTCATGATGGAATTTTTGAAAAATTTCCTCAAATCTTTATCGATCCCCGTTAAAATTTATACATATATATATATATATATATATATATATATATATATATATATATATATATATATATATATATATGTCTGTTAACACGATAGCAGCCAGAGTTTTTGTTTTTTCGTCACGAAACTTGGTATACAGCGTTCAATTAACAAACGATTGAACGAGTTCGTAAACCACCAAAATCCGTCCAACGGAAAGGGGGGCTTACCCCGGACCATGCCAGCCGTAGTTTTTGATATATTTCAACGAAACTTGGTATTCGTAGTGGTAATCTACAGAGAAAAATGTGTTGTAAACATTAATTAAATAGGTCTATTAGAAGGGGGGGGGGGGTTTACTCCGGGCCCACATTACCAATTTGCCAGTACCAGCCGTAATTTTTGTTGTATTTTGACGAAACTCGGTATTCGTAGTGGTAATCTACAGAGAAAAATGTTATGTAAAAATAAACTAAATCGGTTCACTAGATGGGGGGGGGGTTTACACTGGACCCAAATTACTAATATACTCATACCGGTCGTAATTTCTGCGGTATTGTAACGAAACTCGGTATAAGTCGTGAGTAATTTATAAGAAAGAAGTGTTGTAAAAATGAGCTAAATTGGTCTATCGGAAAGGGGGGGGGGGTTCACTTTGTACAATATTTCAATATAATTAGCCCGCCAGAAGTAGGTTCACAAAGCCGCCGCTAGGAGAGCTTTCTACCACTAGGGGGAAGTCCACCTACAGTCCTGTATCCTCTTCCTGCGTCAGTTCAAAAGACGAAAATATGAAGTTTTTGTGTATTTATTAAGTACGTGTTTTTATTCTATTTATATAGGATATTTTAAGAAAATTATTCACGAATGCAATCTACACTTCCCAAATTCTGAGGAAAGTGCTTAGTTTTTTCTAAGCAAATAGGAATTTTCTTTAACTTCATTGTCTTTTAATCTTGTTTGCAAATGTTTATGGAGAATTTATCCCAGCGCGGACTATAAAACAAATTAAATATTATTTTTTCACAATCTGCCATAAAGAATATAAAGTTCTGAGTATTTTCAACTTTTAACTCATATTTTTACAGTATATTACATATTTTATGAGGGGCGAGTTTTGCTCAGTTGTAGATTACTTGTTTAGGGTTACTGGAGAAACGAATTTCGTAACTCCGAAGCCACCTGAAGATTGTATATTCCAAATGCCGGCGTTTGAGTGTCGGATTTGGGGCACTAGGCTTACCCACCTGGGTACCTAAAAAAGGGCAAATCAGGCGGCCGGAGCATATTATTGATCACACCTCTGTGTCGTATGGCTTTTTAGGAGACTGAAACAAATATAGTTGTTTATCATTGCTGTATTATTATTATTACTCAATTTAATTAATGTTGTTTAGTGATTGCCAATTCTAATGATTTGATTTCTTAGCTTAGGTAGTAAACATTTTTCTTGTATATTATCATAATGCAAACAAAGAGACAAGTGCTGCTTGTCAATATGTTTGCAAAAGTAGATGTACATTTTTTCAGGAATTCATTTGTGGATTTTCAATCTTTTAAAGGTAAAAAAAAAAAAAAAAAAAAAAAAAAAAAATGATAAAATCAACGAAAGAGTGATTTAGATACCTTGTTTGAACTGTTCTGTTTTTTCTTTGTTGATGGTTTTTGGCGAGTCGTTTCTTTATGTCAATTTTCTCTCACGTCTATTTCATTTGGTAAAAAATATTCCATTTCGGACGAAAAACGACGAACAGCCCGTACACCATGAAATGACATAATAACCCGAGGATTGGATGAATATATTTTTCAGCTAGAATGGAAGAAGGTTTTTCTGTTGCTTTTTCCGAGCCGCAGCGAGCCATCAACCCCCCCCCCCCCCAGCTAGTTTTAATTTCCCTGACAAACGCTGGTCCAATATCAGGGCAGTATTTCCCTCGGATATTAGACCCAGAGCCAATATCGGCGAAGCTAGTTTATCCTCACCGAAGCTCATTGGACGAAACTCGACCGACTCCGGTACGGGCCACTTATTTGGTCCACTCTAGAGACTTGTTGTAGTTTTCATTTAGCCCCGTATTGTATGGTCGGTCATATTGTTACGCCAATGGTTCTTCGCAAAATGCTGTTGACATGTTTTCGTCGAGCACACACACACAATATAGTCTCTTCAAAAGAGGCAAAGAATTCTAAAATGCTACTCATTTGTCAAAAATCGGATACTTGTAATGAATTAGCGTTATTTAAAATACTAATTACTAACAGATAATAAATTAAGTGAAAACAGCTGTGCGCGTGTGTTTAAAAGTACGTGGAAAAAAGTTGTCTTCGGTTTTCTTGAAATAATTAAGATAGCGAAGACTTAATGACCCAAATTTTTGTGCAAGAGTGCAATAAGTAACCTGTGGTAAGCCAGATCTCAATTAATTATATTTTACTTGTCCAACAAAAGTAAATATTCGACACAATGAAATCACAGTTGAAGCTAACCTCCAATGTAGAACTCCCAATAACCCAGAATGTCACTGTTCAATCACATCGTAGTAATAAAACAACGTTCTCAGGGGAATCATTATGCCCTAGCGATAATGCTTTAGTTATAAAAACTATAACTTTTTTTGTAATTTTAGCTGACGAAGGCTACCAATGAGTAGCCGAAACGTCCGAAATATATATTTTTTAAAACAAAATCATATTGAGGTTTATTTAGCCGAATCCCATCCATTCCATCTTTACTTATCACCTCGACAGCTAACTATCTAATCATCATGGTAAATGTCTAGTCATATTGTGAGGGGTGATAGAGGACCTTTAGGGGAACAAAAAATGTTCTATGACGATTTCCCGAAATCTCGCCCATAAGGGAGAAAACGTCGTTTTATTGTTTTTTCGAGACAAACGTGGTTTTTAGAAGAATAATCGTTGTAGCTCCGTCCTAGGTGGTACTACTAGAAAGGGGGTGAAACCTATCGAAAGCTGAGTAAATTTACTATAAGACTAGTTGAACGTAAACGTAAAAATGAATGAATGTAAGTATGTATATCTTACCAAAAGAAAGCTATTCTAAATTTCCTGACATTTTATTGATATTTCTTTCCAGCGTTACTCCTCAATAGGCAGGATCTGTGATTTCCGGCTTTTAGAAAAACTTCCTCATTTAACCAGCTTTCCATTCATGTATCACAACCCTGTGTTATTGAAGTATTTGAACGGTTTAAGAACAAACATTTTTTTAAAAACATGGATCTGTGAAAATAAAACTATATTTTTTTCTTCAGTTTATTCAAAAAGCTGAAGAGAAATATTTATTTTTATAAATGTTTACATAATAATAAATAAATATTTACTTAACAACAATGGTTTACTTTACTTAAATGCGTGGTCCAGGTAAAAATAGTAATTTTTGAGGTTAATTTAAGGTTGGGGTTCAATAATGGTTAACTCCTGGACCCAGTATTAGTTACCTGAATTAATAAATTCAAAATAAATGTGTATTTTATTTATTTACTGTTTTAGGATTTTTTTTTATATTCGTGGAAGTAATTTTTTTTATTGTTATAAGTAAATATTTACTTAATATTTATGTAAACATTTATAAAAATAAATATTTCCCTTCAGCTTTTTGAATAAATTAAAGAAAAAATTTAATTTTCTTTTCACAGATCCATGTTTTTTTAAAAACTTTTGTTCTTAAACCGTTCAAATACCTCAATAACACAGGGTTGTGATACATGAATGGATAGCTGGTTAAATGAGATAGTTTTTCTAAAACCCGGAAATCACAGACCCCGCCCATTGAGGAGTAACGCTGGAAAGAAATATCAATAAAATGTCAGGAAATTTAGAATAGCTATCTTTTGGTAAGATATACATACTTACATTCATTCATTTTTACGTTTACTCCCAACTAGTCTTATAGTAAATTTACTCAGCTTTCGATAGGTTTCACCCCCTTTCTAGTAGTACCACCTGGGACGGAGGTACAACGATTATTCTTCTAAAAACCACGTTTGTCTCGAAAAAACAATAAAACGACGTTTTCTCCCTTAGGGGCGAGAATTCGGGGAATCGTCATAGAACATTTTTTGTTCCCCTAAGGGTCCTCTATCACCTCTCACAATATGACGGGACACCCTGTATATATATATATATATATATATATATATATATATATATATATATATATATGCTAATAATGGATGTAAATAATTTTACTCGTGCTCTCTTTCTGTTGAAGCCATAAGAAAGTGTGTTCCGTGTGACATAACCTTCCTGTCAATTACCAGGGTCCTATTTAGAAGAGAGGAAGAGGAAAGGGACGGCAAAGGGCTGGAAAACCCTTCGTCTTCCTCTGGAATTTCCTTATTTTCCCAGGACTAACTTCCTAATACCACTCAGCAACTTCCTTCTCTTCTAGTCGAGTATTTATAAGCAACAAAGGGATGTAGGCACACTTAGAATACAGTAGTGTTGGGCAAAAATTATTCAGAATGATGAATAATGATTAATGGATAAATGTATTATTTCATTCATGAATGAAGAATAATTACTTTTATTCATTATTCGTTATTCTGTGAATGAAGTTTATCTTTTATTCGAATGATTATTCAGAATAAACATGTTTTATGTGTTTGAGTAGGATTATCCAGTAGACCAACTAGAAATAAATAATAACGAATGATGAATAATGAATGATGAATAACGAATAATGAATAACGAATAATTCCTTGAATAATTCATGATGTACCGTGTGATATATATATATATATATATATATATATATATATATATACATATATTACAAGAATAGAGATTAGAAGTGTGTGTTTTTGTGTGTTTACGCATTTAATCGTTCTAATGACTTATTTAAAATAAATGATTTATTTTAAAGTTTAGGTGTAGTTGTAAGGTTAGCCCTTAGGGTAACTGCCCCAATTATTGACACATAAAGCAAAATTGTCAGGCATTATTTCTGTATCTTTCTTATTTTTCGACCAATCCATTTTATTTAACGGTTTTATGCTCGCCTAGGACTGTAGAATAAATTCAGCCCATAATTTCATTCGAAATTGAATGATTACCAAGATTTTCACCCATAATACGATCGTGTCTTTTTTCACCAGTTATTGACAGGTAAAATCCAGTTATTGACAGGGGAATGACCCAATTATTGACAGTTCAAATCTAGTTTTTAACACGGAAAGGAACCAGTTATTGACTTTTCAACGAACTACAACCAATATATTTTTTATACAATTTATAAAATTTATGATGAACTCAAATTATATATTAGTATAGATACTCTAAAACTATATTTGGAAGCAAAATTAGGAGTGGAATGTATAAAAAAAGTGAAAAAATAAAATAGTAATTATATTAGGAATAAAATAAATAAATAAAAGTAAAGGAGTATAAAATGAAAAAAACTGAATATTCTATTTACATATAAAAACAAAAACAGAGAGTATATTACATACAACATAGGAAATACAATACCGCACACATCATATAAGGAAAAACAAAACTAATATTATAAATATAATAATTTATTCAGAAGGGCGTAATAACATTGTTGTTTATCGCCTATCAAACAAGAATCTAATCTAACATTAATGAAACTACCTATAATTTATTAGTGTCAAAATATTGGACGTTTAAATCAAGAACAGCCTAATATGAGATCATACATATAATAAATCATTTATATAAAAAATGTCAATCAATTTTTAACGATTCAGGGAATATCACTCTCCCGGTTTCACAAACACCAAATAGTAATGGCTTTGGCAATTTGGTAATGATATTTTCTCCTTCGACTAGAATTTCATTTTTCGAATCTATCCTGAAAGCAGTCTTCATCCTATTGTACGGCTTCAGACAATGAGCCAGTACTTTTCCTGCTTCAATCTTGAAGATACGACATCCCACTATTTTCTTCTTCAGCGTGACAGTAACATAGTCATCCTCTTGTATTCCAAAGTGGTCCTCGTTTCTTGATGAATCTATGATTCCTAGTTGTTGCTGTTTTGGAGCAGGTTTTTCTGTGATGGGGAAATCTACTTTTGATTCATCTTCAGCGATACAGTCTTGGAGGATGGGCAAAACAATCTCTAACAGTTCTTCACCAATAATATCATCTCTCCTCTCTGCCATCAAATCTGTACTTTTTTCCAAATACTTCTCTTTAGAAGGTTGTTGAGAAACTGGAACAATAGCATCCAGCATTTCCAAAGAAGAACAGTTTCGTTTTTCTACGCTGCACCATGCTTTCTCTTCTATTAAAGTTTTTTCTTCTATCATCCTTAAATCAAGATCTTGGAGTGTGGGCAAAGATATATCAGCTTCTTCAATATCATTTTCAACAACCTCACCCAAAATCTCTTGAATTGTTTGAATTATTCCTTCCCGTATTTCCTCAGTTTCTTTGTTGCTCACTTCGATGTTAGTGCTAGTTAAGTCATTGCCTCGAATCATTCCATCACAAATATCGAGTTCTCTAGCTGGTACTAGACTTACTAGCTTACAAAACGTACCGCTAGATATCGCTAAATGCTGTCATAGTGGTAGCTTTCAGCCCAGAAGCGAAGAAATAGCCTTATCTCGAATGTGGCTTTCAGGACACGGATTATACCGGGCAGTTGTCACGAAAGCGGCTACCAATCTCATATTGGATAGGTTTAGATTTAGATAACAGGTTTAATATTTTTTCCAACATAGGTGAAAAATGTACTATGTAATACTCATATAAACACATATATGTGTCTATTTAAAAGATACTACGCAATGGCAATAATACATTGAAATAGCCGTGTGCTATTGGCATCGGCAGCAGATGCACAAAAACATAGATTAGAGATCAGGTAGGCAAAGAAATAAGGGTATCGTCGATGCAAATGCAAAGCGTCGAATGTGAAAAAACGCATTTTTCGTTTTCAAATTGTCTGATTGCTGTTGGACTGATCTACGTTGTCGCAAACTCTCGAAAATTAAAGAAAAATAATTATCAATTACAGAAAAGCAAACTAACGAATGTGCATTAGGTCTAATTAAACTATATCATAGGATAAAATATATATAAAATCATCTAAACCACTATAAAATACTAAACCACTTTTCGCAGCCTATACTTTGCATGTGTATCGACGATAAATAATAAAATATAAAGGCTGAATCGCCGGAATTGAGCTACATTACCGAGTTTACATAAAATCCCTGGACAGATGTGGAATATTTAGACTAATAACACATAATATTCGGCAATTAATGAGACGTAGCCAACACTTTATTGACCTGTTTCCCCAATTACTTTATGGACCTGTGGCTTATTAAAAGAAACTTAATATCTCAGTCAAAGTGTCTTAAAAACTTACCACGATTTATGAACAGTTTTTGAGATTTTAGAACAAAGATGTCGGATTGAATTAGCATTTTCTTAAAAATTGTAGCGGAAGTATTAGGAGCAAAAAATGTTTGGTTGAAAAGGAGAAAGAAATTCTTATATCTTCTATTCGCGTAGGGTTTTGTAAACTTAAAGGGTTATAAGTAGTAGACTTGCACTATATTTAGCCTCGGCGGAAACCCATGAACCAATTTTAGGCTCATGTTAATTAAAATGATGAGAGGCTTCTGAATGACAGCCCCTCCCCCTTTCAGCGATCCATGAATTTGAGGAGTCCATCGTATTAAATGCATCGGAGCGAGTTGTGGCCAAATCTCGGAACATCCGGTTCAATACGAATATCCTACCGAATTGGCTTTGCTAGTCCTTCATTATGTGGGCCTTTGAGTATTTGCTTTTCCCTCGTGCCATAACCAAACACCGCGGTTTGTCGGGTTGAAGCACAGACGGGTGCCGTTGATTAACTTCATGCCTGTGACACCGGCCGCAGTGCGGTTACTCCTTTGATGTAACGGGGGAAAAATTATTCCGTGGAAAATGAGTTTTTGATCCGCTTTCCGGCGAATAGGCACGTTGGGATGGGGTTGGAGGGGTTATTGTGGTACAGGAAACTGTCAACATATCTTTCATTACGACAGAATATTTTTGTTTGTATTCTTTTGAGGTATGAATTTGATGTGAAGCGAATTTGATGTACAGTAGCATTGAAAAGGATTTATCCTTTTTTTTAGGAATGCATTACACAGTGAATATTAAAGAAAATTGAAGCTTTTTAATTTTCCCGATCCTGAATTTTCGAAGCGTCGGACAGTAGTGTAATAAGGATAATAAGGTTTCCGTACTTTATTTATTTATTTTATGGTTTTACACCGCTTCTACAAAAGTCATTAGCGGTGACTATATAATTAAATGAAACTGTACATGTTGATTTCTTTTAAAAATTCTAAAATGTTGTTTAAACTTCCTGAGTCTTCTCCCAATAATTCTGATAGATGTCTCTCCAGTTTCCACTTTTTCCTCTTCTCTGTAAATTGGTGGCATTCAGTGAGAATGTGTTCCACAGTGAGGGGAGCATTGTCGCATGGAGAACATGTAGGGGGATAAAGCTCTGTTAATAAATAAGAATGGGTCAATTTGCTGTGGCCTAGTCTCAGTCTGGCTAGAACTATTTCTTCTCTTCGGTTTTTTCTGTTAGCCGAATACCAGGGTCCAACCGTCTTTTTAATCTTAGATAGTTTGCTACTGCTGGTTGACCAGGTAATTTCCCATTGCTTTATTAATTTCTTCCGATTGTAATGGTTCCAATCTCTTTGAGAGAGGAATAGTTCTAGCCTGACTGAGTCCTGTAATGCATTCTTAGCTTCTTCGTCAGCTTGCTCGTTTCCTCTTATGCCCATATGTGATGGCACCCAAATGAAAATGATGCTCTTGCTCGTGTTTCCGTACTTTGAAGTGTTTCTTGTGGAGGAATTTGAACACAAGATGTGTCTTTAATATTTAATAGGTGATGCGTGGTTAGACATGAATCTGCTTCATGTTTTCTTGATTACCTCTTAATAATGAGTTGGACTGTCCCACTTTTGTCACTTATCCCCTCTCCAACATTCGCAATGACAGAACTATCTATCTAGATAAGTAGAATAGATCAACAATTGTTGTTTTTTTTTTTTAATGGTTGATAATTTCAATCATTTCTTTCACATAATATTCGAAAAAGTATCTTCAAAAATATTGGAATCATAATGGAAGACGTTGCAACACTTTTGCTTCTCAGAAATGTGTTCTAGATATTGAAACCTTAATGAAATGATGTACAGGACACCTTGATGAGTTCTTAATTCGTGAATTATTCCTAGTAGCTGCCAGTCCAGCGAAATTTTGGTTGGTCAGCCAGTTAGCTGCAAGATAGTGTCCTAATAAACATCGAAACTGTTCCATACATAGTCATTCTAAGGTAAAATTCATTTTATTATAATTTCTGATGTACATCTTAGTTTGTACCACAGAAAATCCTGGATCACTTTAGAGACTCCATAATAGTATTATTAGAGTCAGGAAATCCAATTTCTTACGATTTCTGAGATTGTTAGTGATAATGATCCTGTCTTGCACATTGTCATCAACAATTTCTTTACAATATCTGTAACTCATTATAGTAGACAGAAATTGATACAAGTACACACGCTACTGGCGGACAAATAAGGACAGAAAGCAGGCAATTTAGCAGATACATAAGGTAAGAAATTTACTTATTAATTATGAAAGAAATTAAACTATTTGATCAAAGGACTTTAAATCCATCCGCTGTTGCGGTTGTCATATCGAGAAATAAATCTTTAGCTGTCGGAGTGATATGAAGCTATGAATATTTGCAATCAGGTATTGGTTGGGATTCGGCTAAGAAAACATCATTACGATTTTTATAAAAAAAATCTGTATTAAGGACGTTTCGGCTAATCTTTGGTAGCCAACCTCAGCTAAAATGACAAAACAAGAAAATACAGAATTAATAAACAGAAAAAAGATTTACCAATAAGATAAATGATAGATCTGTACATGAATTCCCTCATTTAAAATTTGTTTTTCGTTTTTATCGATTTTCTAGAACTAAGTTCTAGAAATACAACTATTGTTCACTTACCTGTTTAGTAACAACATAATTGTTCTCATATATTTGTATGCATAGATCTATCATTTATCTTATTGGTAAACCTTTTTTTTGTTCATTGATATTGTATTTTCTTGTTTTGTCATTTTAGCTGACTATGGCTACCAAAGAGTAGCCGAAACGTCCTTAATACAGATGTTTTACGAAAATCGTATTGATGTTTTCTTAGCCGAATCCCAACTAATCCCTGATTGCTTATCACCTCCACGACTAACTATCTAATCTCCATTATGAATATTTGGTATTCGGCTAAATAAAAACACATATTCCTGGACGATTCGCCATGTTCTTTTGTTAGCCTTTTTCAGCAGTGTATTCCAAGATATGAGGAGAGACTAAAGCTACTTGTAAAATGTCCTTGATAAATATTTTCACGACCTGGCATTTACTATTAAAGAGAGATGCTTATAAATCATGCTGAAAGAACCAATTTAGCCTGCTCAGAAATGCAGTAGTCGTTTTGATCGTATTGTCACACGTTATCTTAACCGGTTTTTGAACCAGACTATATCCCATTTTGAAGATCCAAGCCAACCATAGATTTACGATTGCATATGGTCTTATTGATGAATATTACGTCGTTTAGTGTTAAAAGCATGTAAATGTCACAGGGTTTCGTCATTTTTGTCCCCCTATAGTAAAACGACTAGGATAAGTATTAGCACATACGGATCATTCGCAAAACGAAGAGCTTTGGGAATGGATATTTTAATTTATCTTACGGTTTATGTTGGACCTGAAATATTTAAACCGACTAAACGTTTTTCTAATTATTGTAGTGTTTGATTTGCCGTGGTATACGCAGAGTTTATTCCTTTAGACAATAATGTAAAGCTTCAAAGGTCATATACCTACACGATGGAAACATGAACTAAAAACGTGTAGCCAGTATTGGATGCTTGGGTGGTGTATGTAGGACATGGTAGTGTGGGCGGAGTGGAAGGTGGTTGTTCCTGAATCGATAGGATGGCTGGTTCGGCGAGAATGGGGGTGTGTTCGATTGTGTGTATGTGTGTATGAGAGAGAGATAGTACGAGAGTGTGAGAGTGAGAGAGTGAGAGCGAAGGAGAGAGTGTAGTTTCAGAGCTACAAAGCAATAAATCCACATAAGTAGTGAGCTGACTCAGAGGTAGAGCAATGTGGGGAAGAGTCTTAGTCCCGTGGTCGCTGCCAATGTGTTACATCCCAGGTCTGCCAACCTATAGGCGAGTTCTTGCTGCCAATGCGTTCCATCCCAGGTCTGCCAACCTGTAGGCGATCTCTCCAGAGAAATCTATTGACTCTTGTTCAATACATCCCCCGGGGGTGGGGGGACTCCATTACCATTAGATAGTGTCCAAGATTAAACATCTACTCCTGGCTCCAAAGGATGTAAAGAATTGGGCATTCCAATAAAAGTGGTTTAACAAAGGTTTCGCTAAATACATGATCCTGACAACATTGGCAAACGTTTTCACATCCACGTTATCAAGCCCACGCAGTGATCATTGATAGATTTTTTCTTCTCCTAAGAAGAGTCCCGCTGATTAAGGCAGGGCCGCCACATCTCAGCGCCGGGCCCAGGACCAGATTTGGATCACGGGTGCCCATTGATAAACCCCCTCCCCTTCCTACACAGAAATCACAATTTCCTCACTACTTACTCTTAATGGTTGAAATGTCTAATACATTTATACTAATCTGCAATATATTGTAATACAACTAATGTAATTTGTTCTCAAAATTATCATTAAAACATCATCTTTCTTCACGACATGGCTCTAGGTATAATTGAAACATAAAACACTCAAAACGGATATTTTGTATTCTTATTACGAACATACCTCAAAACCAAAACATTATGTATTTGGCGAGACGACAGGAAGAGGAAGTCATAGTCTCTCCGTCAAGCACGGCCCGTGTCGATCTTTAAATTCAAAGTAAACATCGACCGACAATCGGTGCAGCAAAGGTCACTTTCAGTACTAGCAGTTTTATTACGACTCGTAATGAAATATACTATTCTGGGACTGCACTTGTTTTGTCGTTTATGTACTTTAAGAAAAATATGGATCCTATTCTAACAAATATAGTCTATGCCGGCCTATATTTCTAAAATCCATTCTTTTTTCAATCTCATAACCTATATTTTTTCCTATTAGCGAGGCCCGGCCCGGGCCCCTGGGGAGCCCGGGCCCGGGACAACAGTACTCGGTTGTCCCCCCATGTGGCGTCCCTGGATTAAGGACCATTGAATGGACTTGAAAAGGGGACTACATCCGTGAAAACGTTTGCCAACAAATGTTCGAAGAGTATGGACTCAATTATACAGAATTAAGTCTAATTAAGGGGGCGAGGTTAGCTCAGTGGTAGAGTACTGGTCTCATATGCTGGAGGACCTGAATTCAAATCCCGAGCAAGCACTAAAGATTTTTTCTTCTAGTATCTTTGTTCACAGATTGAATTCGGCCTCCCTGACCGTCCCTAGGCCAACCCAGCCTTTAATTAATTTAATAATGGGTACCTTGGTGCTAATGACTATAGTAGTCGAAGCGGCAAGGGGAAAATCAGGCGGCTGGAGCATAGTACTGACCACACTATCTCCCTAGTGCGCCGTATGGTCAAGTATCAGATACCTCTACAGTATCTGCCCCTCGGGGCCCTTGTGGCCTGTTACGGGACTGATTTTTTTTTTTTTTTTTTAAGTCTAATTAAATTTATCATAGAATAAAATATATATAAAGTCGTATATAAGGTACCTACCACTTTTCACATTCCATACTTTACATTTGTATCGACGATATATCGGTGACTATTCATGTTGAAGCAATAATTTGCACTTTGTCGTTAATTCCCAAAGTAAAAATAATAATCCTTAATTTTTCATTTCCTTTTCATTCCATTTCTATGTCAAATTCGCTTGGAGCATCAAATGAAAATAAACAAGAATATTTTGGTTCGACCTAATGAAAAATATGTTGACAGTTTCCTGTACCACAATAACCCCTCCGACCCCATCCCAACGTGCCTATTCACCGGAAAGCGGATCAAAAACTCATTTTCCACGGAATAATTTTTTCCCCCGTTACATCAAAGGAGTAACCACACTGCGGCCGGTGTCACAGGCATAAAGTTAATCATCGGCAGCCGTCCCTACTTCAACCCGACAAACCGTGGGGTTTGGTTACGGCACGAGGGAAAAGCAAACACTCAAAGGCCCACATAATGAAGGACTGGGAAAGCCAATTCGGTAGGATATTCGTATTGAACCGGATGTTCCGAGATTTGGCCACAACTCGCTCCGATGCATTTAATACGATGGACTCCTCAAATTCATGGATCGCTGAAAGGGAGAAGGGGCTGTCATTCAGAAGCCTCTCATCATTTTAATTAACTTGAGCCTAAAATTGTTTTATGGGTTTCCGCTAAAGCTAAATATAGTGCAGTGCTATTTATAAGCCTTCATGCTCAAAAAAAACCAACGCAAATAGAGGTTCTAAGATTTTTTTTTCTCCTTTTCAACTAAACATTGTTTGCTTCTAATATTTTTGCTACAACTTTAAAGAATATATTTGTTATTGTTCTAACTTCATCGTTCTAACAAATAAAAAAAAAAAAAAAAAAAAAAATCAGTCCCGTAACAGGCCACAAGGGCCCTGAGGGGCAGATACTATAGAGGTATCTGATTCAAGACCATTCGGCACACTAGGGAGATAGTGTGGTCAGCACTATGCTCCGGCCGCCTGATTTTCCCCTTGGCAGCTTCGACTGTTGGAGTCATTAGCACTCAAGGTACCCATGATTAAATTAATTAAAGGCTGGGTCGGCCTAGGGGCGGTCAGGGAGGCCGAATTCAAACCATGAACGAAGACACTAGTAGAAAAAATCTTTAGTGCTTGCTCGGGATTTGAACTCAGGCTTCCAGCTTATTAGTCTAGTGCTCTACCACTGAGCTAACCTCGCCCCCTAACAAATCAAAAACTATTGATAAATCGTGGTAACTTTTTGTGGTGGATATTAAGTTTATTAGAACAAGTGTCAGGCATAAATGTTCAATAAGATCGCCACAATCATGGGTCGCTGAAAGAGGGAGGGGGCTTTGATTTAGAAACCTCTCATAATTTTAATTTACTTGAGCCTAAAATTGGTTCATGGGTTTCCGCTATAGATAATTATAGGCTCATGTACTTAAACAGAACTGTACGAAAATCAATTGTATTCTTCTCAAATTCAACTAAAGAATTGAGTACAGCTAATTGTTGTTGTTAAATCAATATTAGTTTAAGGTTTACAAATGTTTATCAAATAACCATAACAATTAATACTACGTTCAATCTTATACTAGCGTAATGGTTCATCTTTAGCAATACATTCTGCACCATGCTCCAGGGATGAACTCAGGTCAGTAAGAATCCCCTGATGGACCCACTTCGTTTATTTTCGCAACACATCTTTCTAATTAGCATTGCACGATGTATACCGAAATTTGCTGCAATGACAATATAATTAAGGCCAGTACGGGCAAATTAAAATTTTTTTGACCCAAATAAACGCCCCATTGACCAGGCGGAACGATTTTACTCTGTTAAAAACTCCTTTAATCGGTTTTTATTGAAACACTATATACCACGTGCCATGAGGGATGGGACACATCCACACCTTTCTGTCTGAAACGTATTCCTTAAATTATATGTATATACTTAGGTTTCCCCTGAAAAGGCATCTATTGGCGTGAAATATATAGAGTATTAAATAATGTATATATATATTTTGACGGGGTTCATTTTCGGTACCTAATAGCAAAAATCGATGAAGATTTGAAGTAATTTTTCTCTCTTCCATGAGTGCAACATAAATAGCCTTTGAAAAGGGATAAAATGATACAAAATGGCTGGAACAAGAGAAAATATGTTACTATTTCGGATAAAAGTTATTTGTACACCCTTGGTTGGGGAAATAGCCTTAGAGTTATACGACATTGTATATATAATGAAAGCTATAAGGGCTCTAGTCGTCGGGAGGGAAGCTTGGGACCATAAGGAATATGAGAGAGAGACTAAGAGAGAGAGAGAGAGAGATAGAGATAGAGAGAGAGAGCGACCACATTGGCGAAGATCAGGAGAATAAAACTCTCACGAGAGTCAAAGGACCTTCCCTTATGTGGATTTAGTGCTGTAATGTGCTAGAACTGCCTCATCCTTCTCTCGTGTTCTCTCTTTTTTTTCCTACTCTCTTTTCCTTCAAATAGTTCCTTCATCGATTTCACTGTTTCCCCTCTCTCAACTCATGTTCTCAATTGGTTCTGTGCAAAGAAGAAGATCAGATGAGATAATCCCGTATAAAACATTGATATGTTCTATGCCTTCAAATAAATACAAATAAAATCAAAAGCATTTGTGAAATGAATGCGAATAAAATTAGTGAATTCTCGAAAGATCAATAATAAATTGCAGCTTTAGCCTCCACTACTAGGGGATGAGAATTTTCCACCAGTAGGGGAGAATTCTCGACCTGGTAGAATTGCTAGCTCAAAAGGTTCTCCACGTTAAGTTGTGGCTGAAACTGTTGTATTTAAAATGTATTGACTGAAGTGCCAGTAAAAGGGTGCGAAACAAGTACTGAACTGAATTAAATGTTCCACAGTTAGTTTAGGTGGAAAAGAATATTTTTCTTTAACATTGGCCCTTTAACAATTTCCCATCCAGATGTCACTTGTGCAAGTAACTCAAATTTCAAAGGCTTGGACATAGACCCTTTGTGTTCCAAGGTACAGAAATATAAAATGTATTAGGTATTGTGTAGAAATCTAAATTTAGAAAATTGCAAAAATGTGGGGTTTTTTCAATTTTCTTTTAAAAAAACATGGCCGAATTGAAACGGTTTAGAACTAAATTCTCTAAGGCTCAAATTTTAATGATCTATATGTTTGGCAATGGTAAACATCTATATATATATCACGTGTCTGTCTGTTTCTCTGTTTGTTCCCTATACAAATCCACACGGTTTGACTGATTTTGACCAAGCTTGGAATACTGGTGTTTCTGACATTGTCTATGGACTTATTTGCGTTTGACACATTTTTGGAGTTACATCCTTGTTCTTCTGGAAAGGCGATATTATTGACATTTGAACCCAACTTTATTAAATAAAACAGTTTCCATACTTTTTCACATCAAATATCTAATTTTCTTGGTCTAAATATTCCTGTCCTATTGTAAATATTACAACTTGCGATGAATGAGTCGATGCTGCCATACTTCATGTCAATAAATGGTCATTCAATTTTTAATATATTCTTTACTATTTCATTGGCCGAATTTCAGGAATGTTAAGCATTTTTGATGAAGTTCCTCTTCACTTGTTAATGCTTCATGAATAAGAGATGTTGAGTGATGCAACACGGTGGAAGTCTAGTGAATGAAATAATTTTTAATAGTTCTTTAATGAAATAAAAAAAAAAAACAAAAAAAACTTCAGTATAAATTCAGTAAATGTTGTGATTAGTGTCCGCTTTATGGATTTAATTATTTTAGCGCAGTTCCACCCTTTCCCTCCATAGGAAGGTGTTGTAGCGGGTAGTGGTTCAAAGTGAGCCGTTCCTATCCCTACTACCATCCCCTAAATGGTTCGAGAGAACAGGGGTTAAAAGAAAATTCAAAACACCGGTTGCAATGACTTGTATATGATTTATTGAGCAACATAGACTAAAAGAAATATTGAACCCTTTATACAACATATAAATAAACATAAATAATAAATATTCCTTAAATTTAATGTTGAGAAAAAAAGGAATTAAACAAGTTTATATTACCCTTAAATTAAATATTAAAAATGGAAATAAATTTATCTTATGGTTAAATTTAATATATATAAAGAAAAGAATTAAACATTTAAAATAAATTTATCTTATATTTAAATTTAATATATATAAAGAAAAATAATTAAACATTTAGAGCAATTTTATCTTGTATTTAAATTTAATATATATAAAGAAAAGAATTAAACATCTAGAAAAAATTTATCTTTTATTTAAATTGAACATATATAAAGAAAAGGACTTGAACATTTAGAAGAAATTCTAAGTTAAAAGAATTATTAATTATTTAAATGATGCAGACTATGGTCTGGAATAATTGTTAATTATTAAATTAATTTTAAAATTAATTATATAAAAAGGAGAATAATATACTTCTAATAATAAAAATAATTTACATAAAAAAAAAAAAAATAAAACAGAAAAAAAAAATTGTTCTAGCCCGGATTCGATCCGCTGGCATTTTAGTTGAATGTTGCGTTGTAACAGTAGCAACTACTCCACGGAGTCAGTTGTCCAAGACACATATATTTGGCGTCTTTGATTTATTGGAATTATCCCAAATGGGGTATTGTTATGTTTTCAAAACCAAGAAGCATAATAGACATATATATATTGCAGCTATGAATGAAGACTCACCACTCTTGAATATTTATGAAAGTCCTCTGAGAACTACATTCAAAGTTGGTGTAGAAATCACCTTCAGCTGAGATGAATCACACTGGTAGTCGGGGTTACGATGACTTGGTGATGACTATGAAGGCTCTCAGATGCGCCAATTTAATTTTTATGTGGCGAAAAGAGTAATAAATGCAGGAGCAATTTAAACATGTGGCCTGGCCATATTGTCCTGTTAAGCTGACTACTGATACGGGGCTGAGGGTAGCCGAGCCAAGCCGAGCGGAACTTAGACGAAATACAGAGGCAAAATAATAATATTTGAACTTACACTATGAATGTATGTTGCCTCAACAGAAGGAAACCCGCTTATGAGGTTCACCCCATGACACAATCCGGAAGTGCCGACTGGAAATTTTCAAGTTTCAGAACGTGTGGATCTCAAAAACACCGGTGTTTCAATTTTGTATACATATATATTTGTCTGTTCGCTCTATCCAGACATAAAAAATTAGTCGATTTTTATGAAATTTGGTCCAAAAATCTTTCGTCCAATTCGGAAGGTCGAGTTTGTTAGCTAGAAGAAGTCATCCACTGGAACATGCTTTTTAGGGCGAAATTCGCGCTAAAAAATCGTAACCGTACATTATATAGGTTCTTTAACGTAGCAAAACGAACGAAGCTATTTTTAAAGCAATATCTGAGACTGTTTACGAGAAAAATTCATACACGTACTTTTCAAGACTAATTTTCAGCTTGAGTGTCCAGAAACGATTCATCCAGTTTAAACTTATTCCAGACGTTTGAAATTCATATAATCTTTGATATTTAAATTTTGATTCCGTTTGGAGGTAAGGAAGTTTTTGGTATGATTCAATGTGGCTGGGAAAAAAAACAGAAAAGAATACCTGTAGTAGTGTAAACAATTATAATTATATTTTTACAGTTACTCATCTTTTTTTGTTGGATGTGTTATTTTATTAACTTTTTTGACATAAAAGTAAAACTAGCCAAACCTTACACTTGGAGTGATTTTTGAATACATTTTCAACACCAAAATCCAATATCTCTGACAAATATATTTCAAGCACGCTTACTAACAGAAATAATAATTGTTTGAATTGGACTAATACAGCACAGGGAATTACAAAAATGTTGATTCTTGTTTACATACAAAGGTCTTGGTGATGACTTAAAAAAGAAAGATATTTTTCAATGTACTCAACCAAAACAAACAGCTCCAAATCTTCCTTCCTAGTATTTTATTCCGATCAGCAAGAGCTTTTTACGCAAATGTTTTTCACTTCCAGTGACCAAACCTACGTCTTGCATCACCAAAAGAACTACTTTCCTAAAGAACCATTACTTTGCTACTGTTGGACGTTTATAACAGAACAATCAACACAGTCGAGCAAAAGAAATTGAATGAGTCTATATTGACTTGAATATATACGCAAATTTTCAACTTACCAAGTTTTTCCAAAGGCGGCATCTTGCCTTAAGTTTCTAATTGTGTTGACCAAAGTAAATTGTATATTTTATCATCTTGGTCTGGCGAGTATTGTATAAACCTAATCAAGAGGCCCTTGTTCGCCGGACGACAGATTCAAATTTAGCCCTCATCGGCGTTGCTTATCTTAATACGGCGAAGTCTGCGGTTCGATGAATGGCTCCTGATGATCCCATTGTAAGCACCGACCTAAAACTAATGAATCCCATTTATATCAGGCCTCTGATGGTTGTGGATAAAGGAGGGGAACCTCTACACAGATATGAATAAACCAAACAAATAAGAATTTTGTCCCCCTCTTTTTGAACCTCTCTCATGGCTCTCACTCTTGCATTCTATATATTTGTGCCTCACTCTCTCTGTCTTTCCCACCATTTTCCCCTTTATTTTGCTCACTCAATCCCTTTTTCCCTCTCTTCAGCATTTGCCGATGGACTATGGGAAAAAAAAACGAAAAGAAACCCCTTCTTGGTTTCCTTGATCTTACCCACTATGTGTTATAAAATAACGTCATAAAAAATAATTTATTATTCAACTGAAAGCATATATTTGGCATCAAAAGAGACGAGGGTCTACAAACTTTGTGTCAGGGGTTTCCAAAAGTGTTACAGAAGTGACGTCATCGGACACTTGGCTGGAAATTGTTTCTGGCAAGAAATGGTATGATTTTTTTTTTTTTTCTGGAAATTAAATTCGTAATTTGTCGGGAATTCTACTGAGTATTAATGACGTAAAATACAAATTAAAATATGTAGTAAATGTACTGATTTATTTTATTGAATAAACAACATGTTTCTATAAACCACCCAAAAGGCATTTCAATGATCAAAATTAATTTCCTTTAGAGGAAAATATTTTTTTTTTTATTTTGAGTCTTACCGAATAACTAATAAGACTAAAAATATGTCTTACTATATATATGTATAGTCAGCCTAACTCGTTGATATTATTAAGACTACATTTACCAGACCTGTTATTGGTTTATATGTCGATAACAAAATATTTTTACTAATATATTTAAAGTAAGATTAAGTTCATTAAATGTATTCTCTACTTATAGCTACAAAAGTCATAACATCATCTAGGAAAGTAAATGGTATATGTAGTAGGAATTTTGAAATAAAATTCCACGACCAGTCAAAATGACTGGTCTGGTAAATCTACTGTTAATAAATAGTCTTTCGGTCGCCATATTGCCATAACTTCAATTGAGTTCTCATTTCATGATCCTTATCCCTGAACGAGTCCCACTTCTCAAGATCGGTGCAACTAGTACGTAAGTATATTTGAATGTTTCAGCATGCTCTTTACTAACTTTCTTCATCGAAAAAATGCCTAGGGATTGGAGGCAGACCAAACATACCGGCTAGTTGAATATGGGATAATTGTTGTTCTTGATGTGATAGTAATATTTTTTGTCACTTGGATATAACCTACATGTTCTCATGGTACCTCCGAAATAGGTTAAAATGTCATCATAAAAACCTTAAAAATAAATTTAATAACATCACTTAGTTCAGAAAAAAATAGTTGGCTGTCGTTGGGTATAATAGCGTGTTAATTGGCTAAGTAGTCCGAATTCGACATTGTTAGTAACCCCCAAATTTCTCAGCACCCCCCCCCCCGCAATTCTCCCAGCCCCTCCCTTAATTATTTTCTATATACTCCCATGGATGTTCTCATTATTGGAGTAATGTTATCCTGAGAGAATCCAGAGATGATATGAAATAGAGGATGTGATAAATTATGTTCTTGTTATCCATTAAGAGGATAAAGTCAGCTGCTATTTCCTAGTAGACGAGTACCATTATAGAAATGAAGCTAGAAACACAAGCTCTAAGCTGATCCTGGATTAGAAGGCCCCCGACTAATGAGCTGAATCTAGCTTAAATCTCCCACTGGATTCTGGCCAACATTCTACAGATTTGCGGTACTACCATCGGTTCTACCTTTATCCCGTCTCCTTTACTAATGTATACTAATTTGTTGTCGGTCGGTCCAGGTTCGGATAATGTTAATCCTACCCTGCTTCGACCCCTTATTTTCGTTTGTGGATTTATGTAAGCTTTCCCTTGTCGATAAATGTACAGTCGACTCTCAATAAGCGTATCTTCAAGTGATCTTGAAAAAAACTGTTTGAATTATAGAGTTTCAAATAGGGATGGGCGACAGTCGATAGTATCTATCGATAGTAATGAGCTATCGATAGTATCTATCAATAGGTCATGACTATCGATAGTCATGGACTATAGATAGAGTTATTAATTTTTTTGAAGTTTTCGGCATCTGGAGGGCTGTGGTATTAAATACTGGCACGTCTGGTAACTTAAATACTGAAAAGGAACCGTCTGGTGAATACAAACAACAACAACATAAAGCCAGTAAATACCTTTGCGTTCCAGGCTCGTCTGTAGCCCCAGAACGTAAATTTTCAGCCGCTGGAAAAATCTTTTCTGAGCTGCGGAACAGACTGAACCAAAGAAAATCGGAAATGATGTTTTTCTTTTCTGATGATATGTGGTTCAAGGAGCACAACTAAAACAGTTTAATAATTGCACTTTTTTCTTTGTAAATGCTTTTTATAAATTTAAATAAATTCGTTTTTCGTTTTAAACCGTTGTGTAATCTTATAAATATATCTAATCCTGCAAGTAATAGATAAACCAAATTAACTACATTAAATTCTTAATTAGACTGGTACGTAAGAAATTAAGGAAGCCACTATCGAATAACTATCGATAGTATCGATATATTAAACCGATAGTATCGGCCTATCGATAGGACTGAACTATCGACTATCGACCAATCCTAGTATCAAGGGGGTCCTTTTGCGAAGACCACATTCAGTTACTTCTCCAGTTACTTGAGAAGTATCTGTCGTGATTATAACAGTGATTCAGCACGCGCGCATAACTCATTATCAGTTCTATTGGCCTTTTCCTATGGGCAATTCTATTGGTTGTTGCTGGTAGAAAGTAACCTTCAAAACTCTAGGCAATCCAACTAGATTGACTAGAGTTTTGATATCTACTTGAGCGAGCGAAGCAAGCGGAAACGTATAGCCATAATGCGAAATAAATATAAATACGTTATAGAATCACAGGACAAATAAATCGGTGAGAAGGCCCCTAAACTTTACAATTACCATTTTTGACATATTAACCTTTTATTAATAAATATTGCTTGCTCAAATATATTCTGCTTATTTTCATATATGCTTTACAAGCCTAACAATAGCTTCCGCTTTTTTTATTTTAAAAAAAGGGCATAATTTTCCCATGGTTGAACCAGAAATCTGTATAGCTTATAAATCCAGTTTTTCCATTATTTTTAAAATCCATTATTCATGCACTGATGTGAGATTTAGCGTTCCATTATGTGGTGAACTACTTTCCTGGATAAAGCTTTCGAGTGCATTTTATCGTAATTAGCGCAACACCGATATGTTGAGGTAAATAACATGAAACTTATGCATTAATAATGGATTATTTCAGTCTGAATTTAATATTTTAGGAGGTCGAGCCTGTATCACTCTAGGAATAGTTCTGTGGAACAATTTAAAGTCGCAATGTAAATTTTACTAATTTAATATTTAATGTTGTATTTATAATATTCGCATACGTGGCTTTGTGGTTATTAATAAATTATGTGTCAAAGGTACACTTCACATAAAATTATTTTTCAGACATAGAATGTATAAAATATTTTGTATAAAAAATATATTTAATGATAATTTATCAAAAGTCTTACTTTATCGACCGTTTCTCGCTAAAGAACACAATACCCTGTATTTGATTTTTTTTTTTAAATCAGCGCCTCGTCTAATTAACATAAAAATATGTGATAAATTAAAAAAATAAAAAGTCCGCCACGCAGGAGCTGCATAACTAAGCACTTTCCTCAGAATTTGGGTAGTGTAGACTGCTTTCCAGAACAATTTGCTTAAAATATCCTACATAAATAAAATAAAAACAAGAATAGTTCTCTTTTAAATTTGTAATGAGTAACTGATCAATTATTAATTTGCTTCCAGAGTTATGTTTACACATGGTACCTATTACACTACGTAATAAATACAAAAAACCTCATATTATCGTATTATGATCTAACGCAGAAACAGGATACAGTCACTCTAGTGTTAGAAAGCGCTCCTTGCGACGGCTTTGTGAACCTACGTCTGGCGGGCTTTTCTACTGAAATATATTACAAATTAAACCCCCGCTTTCCGATTGACCGATTCAGCTCATTTTTACAACACTTCTTTCTCGTGAGTAACCCACGAAATATACCGCGTTTCGTTACAATACAGCAGCAATTACGACCGGTATGAGTATATTAGGAATTTGGGTCCGGAGTAACCCCCCCCCCCTTCTAATGAACCGATTTAGTTTATTTTTACAACACATATTTACCTGTAGATTACCACTACGAGTAGCGAGTTTCGTCGAAATATACCAAAAATCACGGCTGGTAGTGGCGAATTGGTATTGTGGGTCCGGAGTAACCACCCCCCCCTCCTAATGAACCGATTTAGTTTATTTTTACAACACATATTTACCTGTGGATTACCACCACGAATACCGAGTTTCGTCGAAATATACCAAAAATCACGGCTGGTAGTGGCGAATTGGTATTGTGGGTCCGGAGTAAACCCCCCCTTTTAATGAACCAATTTAGTTCATTTTTATATCTCACTTTTCTCTCTATATTACCACTACGAATGCCAAGTTTCGTTGAAATATAACGAATATTACGGCTGACATAGTCAAATTAGTGTTTTGGGTTCGGGGTAAACCCCCCTTCCGGTGGACCGACTTTGGTGGTTAACGAACTCGTTCAATCGTTTGCTAATTGAATGCTATATACCAAGTTTCGTGACTAAAAAACAAAAACTCTGGCCGCTATCGTGTTAACAGACATATATATATATATATATATATATATATATATATATATATATATATATATATAAATTTTAACGGGGGTCATTTTCGGTGTCTACTAGGTAGGATCGATAAAGATTTGAAGAAATTTTTCAAAAATTCCGTCATGAGTCCAACCTCAATAGCTACTTTCCTTCGGAGGAAAGTGCTAAAACTAAATATCAGAAATTACTTCTATGACATCTTGCCAAGACAATCGGCATTGAATTAAAAAAATGGAGTATTCCCTTAAAGGTTGGACATCCATCAACTGAGACAACAGTCCAGAAGAAATCTCTTCTCGGGATTTATAGGACCGACTCGACTCCGAATTGGCCACGCTGCATTAACATTCTTTCGACAAATCAAGAAAAAATCATATTTAATTGAATTTCCACATGTACATGACTGAATTGTAAAAAGTAATAAGCCATATTCCCGATATACAATATTTCCATACCTTTTCATGAAAATACTTTAGTTTATTATCATACTAGCTGAATACCCGTGCTTCGTCACGGCAGATAAGTAGTGATTTTATTGCGTTAAATAGTTTATCATCAAAATTAACACTACCTACTACATCATTTTTTGCAGTTTATTATAGCACGATTCCCGTCATACTATAAGTTATTCATCAATTGATAACTAATCAAAGTATAATATTTCTTAACATCGGGGCGCTCCGGACCAGTGTCAAGAAACAGATAACGCAGAGATAACCCGTTATCTATAGGTTAGTAGTAACATCAGTTTAACCAGTACAGGTTGAAAGTCGTTGTCAATAATAAATGTACGTGAAAATTTAAAAATGTATGTTTTCAAGATGTCATTTGGAAACACCCATTATATTTGCGAGCATTACAAAGAAGTGCTCTGACTGATGGGTGGGGATGCTGTTCAAGGGTTCGGGATATTATTACCTCGAATGGACCATCACCAGGTATAGCGTAAACTCTATGAGGGACAAAATCATAGTTTATTTCTAGTAATTCAAGGTCTGACATCATAGTTGAAATGAAGCTCAAATAGAAATAATATTAAGAAATAAATACAATACGGTAACAGCTGACCTGTTATCGTCCTAGCAGCGCTTGCTGTCTAGACGTGCCTGCTCTCTAACCAACTAAAAATTTAAAGCCCTCCAAAAATACTTAAATATCAAAAAATCCTTTCTTAGCGAGTTTTTTTATGCTAAAGAGAGTGTCCATGCGAAATTTAAAAATTTTCTGTCAAGTGGTTTGGGCCTGGCGATGATAGGTCAGTGAGTGAGTGATATTTGACAAATATATAGTAGATACAGGTACAATTACAACTACAATGAGTGAAATGTCCACACATATAAATAATTAAAAAATTGTAATACATTCTGCAAAAAAATGTCAATTACACCAATAAAAATTGAATCGATGACCTCCGAAAACTCTTGCAACGCCTCCGCTGGACATTTAAAGCAGTGAATTATTCATTAGAAGGGACTGTAATAAACAAAGCCATTCGACAGAAAAAAACGTTGAGCTGAAACCTGAACCGATTTATTCCAGACTTCTGAGCAACATCGATGAAATGTTGGCAATGGTGTGAATAATTTCTCTGGGACAGTTTCCTGACTCGATTGCTAAAAGTCGATACTAATGAAATTTTTATTTGTTGTTCTGGAGTTTCCATGATGCACAACTCCATTACCTCTTATCAAACCTAATTATTTCCATGATGCACAACTCCATTACCTCTTATCACACCTAATTATTTCCATGGGGTCTTTTGTATAATAAGCATACACTTTTCAAGAACTAGTAACAGTTAATCTACTGCTACTTTACTAAACTCTAGGTTATGTTTACAAAACAAGATAAATGCTTGTTTATAAAAAAGAAAATAACTTTATTTAATAATGAACAAAATAAATCATGCTGAAGGTGGCCAATATTCAAACATTGAATGCAATATTTTATGAAATAGGTCTTCCTTCTCATATCTTCTTCTCCACACAAATTCACACAAATATGAATCCCATAATGCCCTACTTGTTCCGCATTCAATCTTGTTCCTTCGCTTCAAACTAGCCCACAAAGACTCAATTCTCTGTGTGTGGCCATACTCATATGAAAGTACACACGAAATTGACACGTCCGCCTTGACACTCACGGAACACATACGTACATCAATACAACACTGCACACTACAGCCCCAGACTCAGTCACATTCATTCCACGGCCCTAAGACTCCATCTTATATTCTTCAGCTTATCCACGACAAGAATGTAATCAGAAAAAGATGGCAACGATATAGGGACCCGGCAGATAAGACACTTGTGAACAGACTGGGCCGTAGAATAAAGCTTCTTCTAGAAACAGAGAAAATTAGGTCCTACAAATCCTATGTTTCTGACTTAAGCCCAGGAGACAACAGTCTTTGGAGGGAAACTAGGAGGATCCTAGGAAAGAGTCCCGTTCTCCCTGTCCTGAAAACAGACCAACAGACAGCGACTTCTGACGACGAGAAATGTGAGTTGTTTGCTACCCACTTACAGGCTGTAGTGAGACCTCTTGACAGGGACGACCCTGAGACTGATAGGACAGTGGACGAATTCCTAAGAGAGCTTATGACAGAAGACAGCAGACTTACTGACTACATAACCCCACAGGAGTTAAATGGCTATATCAGAAAACTGAAGGACCGGAAGGCACCAGGCGAGGATCAGATTCCGAACTGTATTCTGAAAAAGCTGCCAAGGAAGACGATTGCCCATTTGGTCGGACTCTTCAACGCCTGCTTGAGACTGGGGTACTTTCCAAAGGCCTGGAAGAACGCGATAGTACTCATGTTTCACAAGGAGGGGAAGCCAAAGCACAGCCCGGCCAGTTATCGCCCAATTAGTTTGTTGTGTACGCTCGGCAAACTACTTGAAAAATGCTTGGAAAAACGGCTACGACAACACCTTGAAGTGACCTCCACCATTCCATCTCATCAATTTGGCTTCAGGCACCATCACTCCGCTACGCAGCAAGCACAGAGGGTTGCAGAGGTCATAGTGAAAGGGTTTGAAGCAAAAGAATACACAGCTGGCCTTTTCTTGGACTTGAAGGGGGATTTCGATTCCGTCTGGCACCGAGGTTTATTATATAAACTAAAGAAGACACTACCACCACCCAATCTCTTCTCCTCCATAAAATCTTACTTAGAGGATCGCACATGCCAAGTCCGGATTGGAACCACCCTAAGCCGGAAGATCGCCTTGGAAGCTGGAGTTCCACAAGGAGCAATATTGAGCCCCCTTCTCTACCTACTCTTTGTCTCGGATATGCCGGAAGAAGATGGCTTCACTCAGCTTGCAACATTTGCCGACGACACTCTCATATTATCCACTCATAGTAATATGTCCACTGAGATTCAAAACTTGCAAGGAACGGCGAACTTCTTGGTTGACTGGTTTACTAAATGGCGACTGGTCCTAAATTCAACCAAAACGGAGGCCAAAGTCTTTTCCCTACGGCGGTTTTCGAACCAAGAACTACCAGAAATCCGATTGGATGGACTCCGAGTTCCTTGGAGCCCGAAAGACCAGGGAGTGAGATACCTAGGACTACACTTTGACACTCGACTTACTTGGAAACTGCACATTAACATAAAATTACGACAGGCACACTCCAGACTCTCAAAACTATACCCACTGATGAACAGAAAAACATCACTTCGACCTTCACTAGTAACACTACTTTACAAGGCCATGATCCTCCCAATACTGACTTAAGCCTGCCCTGTGTGGTATGGAACAAACTCGACGAACATCAGACGACTTCAGACTTTACAAAACAAAGTGCTGCGGATTGCAGCCAACGCCCCTTGGTTCGTTCGAAACACCTTGCTCCATCGAGAACTGGGAGTTGATCAAATCGCATTTCACATCGAAGAACTGACCCGAAGGTATCAAGACAAACTACCTCTTTCTTCAGCTGCCACAATCTACCACCTTGGAGAACCTACAGCCCGACGCCTCAAGCCGAGGCTGTATCAAGACATTTTATTTTAATGTAAAGAGCAATTTATATTTTTTATTTTTTTTTTTTTGTTTGTTTGTTTGTTTGTTTTCTTTTTCTTTCAATTTGTGGAAAAAACAATTGTTTTGGTCCAAAATAAAAATATTTTTCTTCTTTCTTCTTCTTCTTTGTGTGGGCTCTAGTAATGGGATGTTTAAATACAGAATTAGGTTCGAGGTGAATCATATGTTCCAAATAATAATAAAATGAGTAACTGTTACTAGTTCTTGAAAAGTGTATGCTTATTATACAAAAGACCCTTTCCATGTATACTGAACAGATGTTCTAGAATATTACTGAACCATTACATTACATTATAAATTCTGGCAATTTTTAAGGTCTTTTCGTTGTATTTTACGAATACAATAAATGTAATCTGGATTCACCAGTTGTTTGCATTACAGCAATTTCAGTGCCAAATATTTAAATGTTTATAGACATTTAATTTCAGCAGATATTTAATTTTAATCCAAAAGAAAAATGTTTTTCCTAATATAATTCTCCAACAAAAGTAGCAAGAAAGGTGGACAAAACATGCATTATAAGCATCTACTCTAAGTGTTTCCGAATCACTTTAAAGATCAAAAAATCAAAAATACGCTCAGAATTAGCAGTTTCAATTGTTTCGTCCTTGATGTACAATTAAATGTGTAATATATGGAGCTATATTATGAAAATAATATTGCTTGTACTCACAGAATGCATCAAGATGGTTTATTCTATAAGAACGCTTTGCCCTCAAATTTTCAGCAATAACTTTAATATGCAACAGAAATATTTATTGTTCAGTATGATTTGACAATGTTTAACTTATGTTATGTCAAATAGACGGGAAGAAGTAGTTTTATGCCGTCTAAGGATTGGCCATTCACGAGTGACACACTCTTATATTATGACAAGAAAGGAAAGACCGACATGTACATACTGCAATACTCACCACTCAATAAAGCACATACTGACAGAGTGTAGACTCAGGACAAAATTGAAATTACCCTACTTTTTGACCGACTTACTTAAAGATGGTAGCCAGGACATCGATGAGCTTATGAAATACTTAAAACATGCAAATTTTTACAACAATATTTAAAAAATAAAAGATAACCAAAGCAATTTAGCGAAATTGATTTTTCGTTATGATATTACCTTTTTGTTGGGTCAATCGAACGGAACACAGTACATTCACGAACACAACATACTTGTTGCCAGTGTTTACATGGAAAAATAAGAAGATTTTTTACCGGGTAGTAAGAAGATTTTAGGGAAAAAGATTTCGTTTTATCATCAAATGATAAAAATCTAAAATGAATAATAATAAATAACCTATGTTTGAAAATATATTATTTTTTTTCCTGGCGCAATTTCATAACAGCAACAATAAGTGAAGAAAAATAATTTAGACATACCTAAATAAATACTTCCTTACGTAAGATTTAATTATTGTCAAAAAAAAAAAAAAAAAAAGAAACAATGAACCATTCCATGGTTCATCTTTTATACATATATATATATATATATATATATATATATATATATATATATATATATATGTATATGTATAAAAGTATGTTCGTCAGAATGACGAAAATACTTAGTTGGTAGAATGGTTCATTTTTTTTATATATATATATATATATATATATATATATATATATATATATATATATATATATATATATATATATATATATAACAGTCCCGTAACAGGCCACGTGGGCCCTGAGGGGCAGATACTATAGAGGTATCTGATTCATGACTATACGGCACACTAGGGAGATAGTGTGGTCAGTACTATGCTCCGGCCGCCTGATTTTCCTCTTGGCTGCTTCGACTGCCTAGAGTCATTAGCACCCAAGGTACCCATTATTAAATTTATTAAAGGCTGGGTTGGCCTAGGGACAGTCAGAGAGGCTGAATTCAACCCATGAACAAAGACACTAGAAGAAAAAATCTTTAGTGCTTGCTCGGGATTTGAACTCAGGCCTACAGCTTATTAGTCCAGTGCTCTACCACTGAGCTAACCTCGCCCCCATATATATATATATATATATATATATATATATATATATATATATATATATATACATATCTGTGAGTGTGTTGTTATAAAATTATAAACAAATATTTCAACGCATTTCTCAATAAAAGAATGATTTAGGTTTTTTATGTAACAAATTATTCTCCAAGTTTGAAAGTGTTATTTAGGCTTGGGGATGATTCATCTCCAGCAATTTCCATTATATATCAGCTGGTAACTAATCAATTATTGTTATCACCGGAGCGATCGATACTCGTCCCTAATTACGACAGGTCACTGGTTCGTTTTCACTTATTGTAATGCACAATTCAAGTCGCGGCGTTTGTTGGGAGGAGGTGCACAATACAAAAGTGGATCACAGTATACATTATGTTAATTATTAATTGTGAAAATTAATTAATATTCTTGACAGGGATTTTGTTGTGCAGTGGTGGTACTGCAAATTAAGGCTTCGAAGCTCCTGATGTTCAAGAAAAACGGGTTATTAAATAAAGAAATTGGCGCTTTCTGAGATCCAGATCCATCATCAGTGCATGAGTTACAAGGGAATTTTAGAAAAATTACTTTACCAAGCGTAGAGTCTAATAAAGTAATATATTTTAGGGGTAATACTCCTTGTAACGATTTTATTTTATTTTTTATGAGCTGAAATGCTTCATAAAGGAAGCAAATGTTATATCGAAGAGCGTTTACGTGAAGGAAACGTTTACGAATGCCTTTACACTCACTACCATCGGCCCTATTTCGATACATTTTTTATTTTCTATTTTGTGTTTTTACAAGTATATCATATTCTAAAGTATTCTTGAAAGAAAATCTATAGACATTGTCCCTTCGGGGACTCAGAGACAATCTAAGGAAAAAATGGAACCCTCAAATAATGCTGCATCAACAAGCAAAAGAAAACGAAGTGAAGCCACTTATAATGTTCCTGTAAGTAATAGTTATGACATTTTCTCAGATGAAGGTGATGATGATGATGAATCTATGTTTAGTGAACAAAATGAAGTAAATAAAATCAAGCCATTCCCACCAATTATTCTCAATAAAAGTTTTGATGACTACAAGGCCGCCATTAAAAAAATCAGATCATGCTTATCTAGTGATATAAACATTAAATATAAAAAGAACAAAACTATTTTCATTACTTATAATAACGAGGACTTCATAAGTGTTCAAGATGTGTTTAAAAAAGAAAACTGGGAATTTCACACTTATACTCCAAATACAGGAATTAGGCCTAAATATACCCTAAAAGGTATTCCTCCTTCAATGTGCACTGAAGATATTCAAAATGATTTAATTATAAAAGGTTTAAAGGTCTATAAAATATTCCAAATGATAAATAAAAAGGAAATTCCCAACATCAAACTCCCCATTTGGGTAGTTACACTAGAGAATAAAAATCAATTATATCTGCTAAATAAAATAAAGTATGTTTGCAATGTAGTGGTCAGGTGGGATAAATATAGATCTACGAAACAATTGACAATCTGTTATAACTGTCAAGAATATAACCATATTGCCTCTAACTGTCACAAAAAATCAAAATGTATGAAATGCTCAGGAGATCACTCATCTAACAGCTGTGTCAGAGATACTGATCCAGACTTTACTCCTGTCTGTGCAAATTGCAAAGGTCCACATTACTCAAATTATGAAAAATGCCCAATTTATGAAAGAAATATGACAATTAAATTGAGTAAACAACATCCTAAGGTCCCCTTGACCCCTCTAAAATTCAGGAAAAATGACTTTCCAGCCCTTCCTAAAACATCTTCTAAATGGCCAACTGGTCCTTTTCAGCCCAAAGACCAGGAACCCTCATTGATAGATAGTTTTAAAGAATTTAAAGACTTTTTAAGTAACTTTAACCTGAAAAATATAATTAAGAATGTTAAGTCACTAATTACAAAACTGAACTCAGCAGATGATGGTGTGTCAAAAATATTTATCTTAGTTGAAGGAATTGTTGCTTTATTTGACTAATGATAGTTATATATAAGATTGTTAAAATATTACTTCTAAAAACATTGTTTATAACATGTATTCTATTTAGTAACATAAGCTTAAGAGGAAATAATTTGATTACTTACATTGTTTATTATTTATGTAATCTGTACAATCTTCCAGCACAATACACCTTAAATTGTTCTTCAACACACATATACACACTCATATTAACAGATCTGTCAAAAGTATTCTCAGAAACAGGTAACAGTTCAGTAACCTACTATAAACAATTAAACTGTTCACTTATCAAACACCTGAGCGCGTTATCATTGCACTTCTGCCAACATTCTCCCCCGTCTCATCCTAATTATCCCTGCAGCATTAACGGATATTACTATTTTTGCATAGGCCACAGCAACCACGCTAGTGTCTTAGAATATTTGAATATAATTATTAAATATAAATCAAGAGTCCTGATCACCTTTATTATCTATAATGACCACCTTAAAAAAGATTAAATGTATGTGCTGGAATGCACGCTCTTTGAGAAATAAAATGGTTGAATTCAAAGACTTTATTAGTTCCAATCTACCTCATTTTATAGGAATTAGTGAAACCCATTTCGACGATAGGGACAGATTTTCACTCCCAGGTTATGTTCTTTATAGAAGGGATAGGAACAGGGATGGAGGTGGTGTAATGATCATGGTTAAATCAGATATACAACATAGTTTGAGATTAATAAATAACATGAAATATGCAGAAGGTATTGCCGTAGATGTCTACATAAACAAAACCATTGTTTCTATCATTTCTGTTTATGTTCCTCCCAATAAACTCATAAGAGCCGACTTAAAAAATCTATTCCAGATAAATAAAAAGATTATTTTAATGGGTGATATAAATGCCAAGCATATCCAATGGAATTGCCACAACAATAATAGAAATGGAAAATTGCTCCTAAACTACATTCCCAGAAACAACATAGTATTGCACGCACCAAACTCTCCTACACATTTCCCATCACAGCAGAACCTAAAACCCAGTATTATAGATCTGGTATTGACTAAAAATATTGACACATTATCCCATCTTGTCGCCATAAACGCCTTAAGCTCTGATCATGAACCTATAATATTCTGCCTTTATAAAACCCTTATAACCCAAAAAAGAAAAAGAATCCTCCACTATTCTAAAACTGATTGGCAAATGTACAGAAAAATAATAAATGAAAATATATGCATAAACCCATTAATAACTTGCCCAAGTGATTTAAATATAGCAGTGCAAGACTTTAGTAACATTATTCTCTCAGCCGTAAAAGAATCCACTCCACTTATTACACTCAATCATACTGAAAATTTCCAACTTCCTTCTTATCTCCAACATCTTATTTTTATCAAAAATAAATTCAAAAAAATGTCACAAAGATATCGATCACCCATAATATCCCGGATATGTAACTGGCTTACCCATTTTACTCGGACTCGCTTAAATAAATGGAGAAATAAAAAATGGGAACAATTTCTTTTAAAATTAAAACCTGGAGATGGATCCTTATGGAAAATCCACAAACAATTCACTAGATCATATAAACGCATCCCTCCTCTTAACACTCAGGGCACATATGTTTATGGCGACCAAAGTAAAGCAGAGCTACTCACCCAACACTTTAAACAAGTTCATTATTTGACAAACAATTTCGGCTCTCGTCACCATGAAAATACCATTAGACGTCAAGTCAACAAATTTTTCAAAAAGTCAGTAGATCGAACATTTCCAGCAGTGACACCTAAAGAACTAACCAAACTAATTAAACAAATCAAAACAAAGAAATCGATTGGACCCGATAACATTCATCCTTTATTGGTCAAAAATATATCCAAAAAAGCAATAATAAGCTTAACAAAAATTTATAACAGTTGCTTTCGATTAAAACACTTTCCAGACACTTGGAAAAGAGCTAAATTATTAGCCTTTCCTAAACCAAACAAGGACCCCTCCCTCCCCAGTAACTTACGTCCCATAAGCATCCTCAGTATATTTTCCAAACTTCTTGAAAAATTAATATTATCGAGAATTAATAAATACATCTCCCACAATCAATGCCTTATTAAAGAGCAGTTCGGATTTAGAAGAAATCATTCCACAGTAGCGCAACTTGCAAGGCTAACAGACAATATAACTAAAAATTTTAATGAGAAGAAACATACTGGCATGCTACTGATTGACGTGGAGAAGGCATTCGACACAGTCTGGCACCATGGGCTTATATATAAACTCATTACCCTAAACATACCTCCATATCTTATTCACTTAATACATTCATTCCTTGTAAACAGAACTTTCTTCGTTAATATAAACTCAAGAACCTCAAGCATACAATCCATACCAGCCGGAGTCCCACAAGGCTCTTGTTTAAGCCCAATATTATTTAATTTATATATTAATGACCTGCCAACACTCCCCCATACTAGCCTTTCACTATTTGCCGATGATACTGCCCTGTATACAAGCTCATTCAGACTCGATACAGTAGCAAACAGATTGCAATGTAGTTTTAAAAAGATCCATGCATATTATTGGAAATGGAAAATAAAAATAAATCACACAAAAACAGAAGCAGTTCTGTTTACAAAGAGAAGACCGCGACAAGAAATTTATATTAAAATTCAAAATAATACGATTCCATGGAAACCCCATTCAAAATATTTAGGACTAATTCTAGATAGAGGTCTCACCTTCACCCAGCATATTATCCAGAAGCGGGATAGTTGTATGAAATTACTCTACTCAATGTTCCCTTATTTTAATAAAAAATCTAAATTAAGCCCGAAAAATAAAACAATTCTTTATAAAATGATTGTACGCCCTGTACTGTTGTATGCTTGTCCTGTTTGGAGTTCAACCTGTTTAACAAACTACAAAAAACTTCAGGTTATCCAAAACATCTGTCTCAGAATTATAAATGACTACCCCAGATACACTAAAATTACAGACATGCACGACGACCTGGAAATGCCGACAATCACAGACTACGTACACACACTCACGACTAAATTCTTTCATTCAGTACAACTATCAGACAATCCACTAATAGCTGAAATAGGTAATTACAACAAAGAAACCCTCAGACGATACACCCACAGACGGACCAAACACATACTTCTGGACACCTGACCTCATATAATATAAGTTAATAATTATCAGTTGTATTTATTATAGTCGTATTTTGCTTGGGTTTTTGTATAATTTTTCCCAAACTTTCAACAATACTCATTGTGTATTTAGTTAGTCAATAAACAAAATAACATGTAAAATATATAATAACATGTAAAACTCAATGTACATATTGTATATTCAATTTGTAAATAAAAATCTCTTCTTCTTCTTCTTCGATACATTTCGAAATTTAAAACTTTTTTTTTTTTTTTTTTTTTTTTTTTTTTTTTTTTTTTTTTTTTTTTTTGCACGATATTATGAAATAAATAAAAAGGAAAAATAAATAAAATTTCAGTAAAAGTGCTCCGAGGAGATGTTAGGTTTTACTCGGGAAAATATATTGTTTCCATAGAATCTGTAATCATTGCGTTCTTGTAACAAAATTTGATGAAAAAAACAAAAACAAGGATAGTTTTGTCACTTGAAGATTACCATTTCCATTAAAAAAAATAAAAACTTTTTATACAACACCAGAGAACGATGTATTTTTAATGTCAGAAATCGAATGAAGTAGATATTAACCTGACAGATTCGTTGTTTTTTATTTTTATTTATTTATTTTTTTAATGTATTAAACAATGCAGGCACTTTTGCCTATTTAAATTTCTTGAATGTAATAACTTGGCAAAATATTTAAACTTCTTGCAAATAGAGCAAAACGTAAAAATCAATCAATCAAGGAAAATTTAAAAAAAAAAATGAAATTAATAATTTTGGTCTTTTATAATAATAAGACCAAATTTAATAAATTCAGAGCAAAGGAAATTAAAGTAGGTAAGGTTAATTTTTTTTTCATATTTTTTATTTTTTTTTTTAAGTTAATTAATTATAACTTGATAAATTATTAGCTATCATTAGCTCTGAATAATGTGAACGCTTTCTGGCTAAATTCATCTTTGCATGTTAGTATATCATTATCACAGAGAGGGCCTTACTATTATTTGCTTTATTTAGTAAGGTTTTTTTTTTTTTTTTTTTTTTTTTTTTTTTTTTTTTTTTTTTTTTTTTTTTTTTTTTACGGCGCATCTACATCTAGGTCATTAGCGCCGACATCCAGGGTGCAGCGAGCCGTGGGATGATAAAATTCCTGCCGGAGGTTGGGAATCGAACCCAACATCTCCCGCTTATGAATCCAAGGCGCTAGCCATTAGACCACGGGAGACCTCCTATTTAGTAAGTAAATCGTGAATTTATTAAGAAAAATCAGAAGACATGGTGGATGTCAGGAATTACGGCCTAAAGCCACAGCAGATATCAGCTTTTCTTCACTATCTTCATATTGAGATATAAGATTTTTCGCCGACACCGAGGGAGCGAGTTTCAAAATAACGACGGCGAAGGAAAATACAGGAAAAGTGGCGAGGAACTGTTAATAGGCCACATTAAAGGAAAATTGGCTCGGAAAACTTTAAGAAGGGAACTTTAATTATTTGTTTGAAATTAATTATGGCTACCAGTCACGAACGGCGAGTTTCTGTCTAATTTATAATGACTAATTATATTCGTCCCTTGACTGCCTTATTAGCAAATGACGCCATTTTTAGCGAACTTCCAGGTGAATAAATCATTCTGAGGTCGAAAATTCTGTATGGAGAGTTTACATCTAGCTACCTAGACAACAGGCGGGAAGGAATATTAATGGGCCACAACAGACTAACACATAGATATCTAGATAAAGGACATGACAAACTTACTTTTCAGATAAGCAATATATGTTTTAGAGTTAAAGATCTACTTGCTAGGTACTAAGTATCCGACATGGCATCTCTGAAGTATATATTCTGCTAATTAATTATGTCTCCCTAATAAAATTCATTAAACTGATTACAGTAGTCGCATTGGGGTCTCCCGTGGTCTAGTGGCTAGCGTCTTAGATTCATAAGCGGGAGATGGGTTCGATTCCCACCGGTGGCAGGAATTTTCTCATCCCGCGGCTCGTTGGGAAAATTCCTCGTTGCACCCTGGATGTCGTCGCTAATAACAAAAAAAAAAAGTAGTGGCATTATTGTCAAGAATTTTCTCTATAGTTCTGTTTATTTTGTGCTTGGTTCTCAAGTTACCATAAAATTGAGATTCCGTCAGGATATATTTGTCAGTGACGGGTGTCCCACCAGTGTTACAGATCTGGGGATTACCATTAAACCTATTTTAACGTGGGTGAGACGAGTGTGCCCTATACGAAATCATGCCTAAATTACTTGTCATTCTCTTTAGCGGATGTCAACCAATCTCTGATGCTGGTTTTTATTTATTTGAGCTTGTTCTAAGTTGCATCCAATAATAAGGAATTCCATGAGGGCATTATTTTTTTATTGATACATTTTTCCGTGCCTTGTTTATGCACTTTATTGCAGAGAATACCGGCTCCCATGGCTGCTCTATCAGCCTCCTAGTTTCCAGTGATCCTGCAATGTCCTGGTATCTAAATAAAATTAATCTTTTGCCAAAATAGAATAAAAATGTATTTTTTTTTTAAAGAAGTTTATTAGTTTTCCCACATTATCGCCTAAATTATTCTCCACTTGATTTATATTCGCACGTGGAACAGTTTAAAAGTATGTTTCACTGTAATATTAAACGTACAAGATCCACAGATAATAATGATGGTTCACGTTGACGTTTTAGTAAATTTACAATGTAACAGTTTTTGTCGGACATCATTTGAGGCGTGTAATTCATTATAGCATGTCACATTGTTGTCGGAGTGTAGCAGACCGATGTTGAGGAACGAACGTTGTATCCCCGTGCTTTTCCTGCATTTCCCGGAGAGGAATAATACTAGATGAAGCAGAGCTGTCGAGGAACTTTAATTTGCAAACTAGGTTCGAGAGAGAGAGAGACGAGCAATATGTTTGAAAGCCTAGATATTGGATAGGAATGGAAGCAGATGTGACCAACAGCACAGCATCATTCCACAACACCGTATCGTCTGCACTTATACTCATTTCGCTTATCCTTGTATATACAAAAATACATAATATTATACATATATAATCATAAAACTGTCTGCAACATTATTTAGCAATTCCATTCCAATAATCATATCCCTATACAATTCAAAGAAAACATTTTGATATAATGAAATGTATTTATTTGTTCATTAGGCCTCTACATTTTAGGGTAATTGTAAATTTTAGTCAAAAGTAAAATGATAAAAAAAAAAAAAAAAAAAAAAAAAAAAAAAAAAAAAAAAAATCCAACTCGCAGGAAATGCGTCATCTTAGCCATTTACGTTCTTATACCTAGAGTCATTTGTAAACTAAGGACAGAAAAAACGAATGTTTTGTCTTAATCTTTATTGAAAAATGTAATCGCTTGTAAAACGAAATCACAAAGAGAAGCAAGATCCTAGCGTGAGAACAAGTTAAGGTATAATGTAAACTAAAGACGACTGTACTTGCTCTGGTGTATTTATCATACATAGAATTTTCAATTAGGTATTCGGTGGGGTTTCAGAATCAAATGTCACATTGAAGAGTTAGTAGATGATTAGAATAATATAGATAGATATATAAAACAACTGTATTTAAGTTTTAAAATTTTACAGGAAGGCCACTTAATGTGCTTAAATTAATATAACTTAATATTAAAATTATAAAATAAAATACTTGTTTTATAAAAGAGAAGAATGTATACTTAAATGCGAAGAAAAGAGAAAAGAAATAATAATAAGTTCTTTAATTATAATAAGTTATTTAATTAAAGAACTTATTATTATTTAATATAATAATTTTATAAAAAAAAAAAAAGAAAAAATTTCTTTATCTTGGCTAATGGCGGTGTTAACTTGTTTTGTGCCAGAGTTTTAATCGATTCTGATAAAAGCACGGATTCTGAGGGCATATATAACGTAGGCACAGAGGTTGTTGAGCTTCTCACGGTCTCTTACACCCAGTAATGCAACAAGCTTGTCTTGAGCGGTGTCCTCTGCTTGGAAATAGCTGCGGATGTAGTGGCCTCTAGCTTCGGCGTATATCGGACACCTTAGTAGGAAGTGACCAATATCCTCCTCTTACATCCAGTAATGCAACAAGCTTGTCTTCAGTGGGTGTCCTCTGCTTGAAATAGCTGCGGATGTAGTGGCCTCTAGCTTCGGCGTACATCGGAAACCTTAGGAGGAAGTGACAAATATCCTCCTCTTACATCCAGTAATGCAACAAGGTTGTCTTGAGCGGTGTCCCTCTGCTTGGAAATAGCTGCGGATGTAGTGGCGTCTAGCTTCGGCGTACATCGGACACCTTAGTAGGAAGTGACCAATATCCTCCTCTTACATCCAGTAATGCAACAAGCTTGTCTTGAGCGGTGTCCTCTGCTTGGAAATAGCTGCGGATGTAGTGGCCTCTAGCTTCGGCGTATATCGGACACCTTAGTAGCAAGGGACCAATATCCTCCTCTTACATCCAGTAATGCAACAAGCTTGTCTTGAGCGGTGTCCTCTGCTTGGAAATAGCTGCGGATGTAGTGGCCTCTAGCTTC